>JAVTVJ010003371.1:22500-64922 GCA_034509425.1 Eopsaltria australis
ATTAGGGTTTACGATACCGTTAGCGTTAAGCTTTAGGGTTAAGGCTAGGGTTAGGGTTTAGGGTTAGTGTTATGGTTAGGGTAAGGCTAAGGGTTAGGTTTTAGGGTTAGGGTTAGTGGTTAGGGTTAGGGTTAGGGTTAGGGTCAGGGTTTAGGGTAAGTGTTATGGTTAGGGTTAGGGTTAGGGTTTATGGTTAGGTTTAGGGTTAGTGTTAGGGGTTAGGGTTAGGGTTAGGGTTAGAGTTAGGATTTAGGGTTAGAGTTAGGGTTTGGGTTAGGGTTACTGTTAGTATCACAAGTAAATATTAGGGTTAGGGTTATGGTTAGGCTTAGGGTTAGGGTCACGGCTTATGGTTAGGGTTAGGGTGAGGGTTAGGGTTAGGGTCACGGGTTAGGGTTAGGGTCAGGAGTTCGGTTTAGGGTTAGGGTCAAGGGTTAGTGTTAGGGTCACGAGTTAGGGTTAGGGTTTGGGTCACGGATTACGGTTCGGGTCACAAGTTAGGGTAAGGGTCACGGTTTAGGATCCCCAGTTAGGGTCTCAGGTTAGGGTTTGAGTCACGGGTTAGGGTCACGTGTTAGAGTCACGGGTTAGGGTTTGGGTCACAGGTTATGGTTAGGGTTAGGGTGAGCGTTAGGGTAAGGGTCACGGGTTAGGCATAGGGTTAGGGTCACTGGTAAATTTAAGGGTTAGGGTTAGGGTTAGGGTCACGAGTTAGGGTTAGGGTTTGGGTGAGGGTTAGAGTTAGGGTCACGGGTTAGGGTTAAAATCACGGGTTTGTGTTAGGGTTAAGGTTAGGGTCACGGTTTAAGGTCACGGGTTTAGGTCATAGGGTAAGGTCACGGGTAAGGGTACGGGTCACGGTTTAGAGCCACGGGTTAGGGTTAGTGTCACTGGTTAGGGTTAAGGTCACGGGTTAGGGTTAGGGTTAGATTAGGGTTAGGTTTAGGTTTGAGGGTAAGGGCTTACGGTTAGGAATAGGGTTGCGGTTGGGGTCACGGGTTACAGTTAGGGTTTAGTGTTAGGGTTAGGTTTAGGGTTAGGTTTAGGATTACGGTTAAGGTCACATGTTAGGGTTAGGGTTAGGGTCATAAGTTAGGTTTAGGGTTAGGGTTAGGGTTTAGGGTTAGGGTTTTCGTAAGGGTTAGGGGCATGGGTTAGGGTTTAGGGTTTGGTTTGGGTAAGGGTTAGGGGCATGGGTTAGGGTTAGGGATACGGTTAGGGTTAGGGTTTACGGTTAGGGTAAGGGTTAGGGTTAGGGTTAGGGTCATAGGTTTGGGTCACGGGCTATGGTCACGGGTGAGGGTTAGGGTCACCGGTTGGGGTCACGAGTCAGAGTCACGGGTTAGGGTCACGGGTTTGGGTTGGGGTTAGGGTTTGGTTTAGGTCTCGGGACACGGGTTAGGGTCACGGGTTAGGTTTAGTTCCAGTTTAGGTTTTGGGTTAGGTTTAGCATTCGGTTTAGGGTTATGGTTAGGGTCAGGTTTAGGGTTAGGGTTAGGGTTTAGGGTTAGGGTTAGTGTTTAGGGTTAGGGTCAGGTTTAGGGGTAGGGTTAGGGGCACAGGTAAGGGTTAGGGATAGGGGCACGGGTGACGGTCAGGGTTAAGGGTTAGGGTTAGGGTTAGGGTTTAGGGTTAGGGTTTAGGTTAGGGTTTATGGTTAGAGTTAGGGTTAGGGTTAGGGTTCTGGTTAGGTTTAGTTTTAAAGTAAGGGTTAGGTTGCGTTTAGGGTTAAGGTTAGGTTTAGGGTTAGGTTTAGGGTTAGGGTTAGGTTAAGGGTTAGGGTTGGGGTTTAGGGTTTGGGTTAGGGTTAGGGTTAGGATTAGAGTTTAGGTTTCGGTTTGTGTTTAGGGTTAGGGTAAGGGTTAGGGTTAGGGTTAGGGTTAGGTTTAGGGTTAGGTTTAGGGTTAGGGTTAGGTTAAGGGTTAGGGTTAGGGTGAAGGGTTTCGGTTAGGGTTATGGTTAGGATTAGAGTTTAGGCTTCGGTTTGTGTTTAGGGTTAGGGTTTTGTTTAGGGTTAGGGTTAGGTTTAGGGTTCGGGTTAGGTTAAGGGTTAGGGTTGGGATTTAGGGTTTGGGTTAAGGTTAGGGTTAGGATTAGAGTTTAGGCTTCGGTTTGTGTTTAGGGTTACGGTAAGGGTTAGGGTTAGGGTTAGGGTTAGGTTTAGGTTTAGGTTTAGGGTTAGGGTTAGGTTAAGGGTTAGGATTAGGGTGAAGGGTTTCGGTTAGGGTTATGGTTAGGATTAGAGTTTAGGCTTCGGTTTGTGTTTAGGGTTAGGGTTTTGTTTAGGGTTAGGGTTAGGTTTAGGGGTTAGGGTTAGTGTAAGTGTCAGGGTTAGGGTTAGGTTTTGGGTTAGGGTAAGGGTTTTTGGTTAGGGTTAGGGTTAGGGTCAGAGTCAGGGTCAGGGTCAGGGTCAGAGTAAGAGTCCAGTGTTGTTTTAGGGTTAGGGTTAGGGTTTGGGTCACGGGTTACGTTTAGGTTTAGGGTTAGGGTTTAGGGTTAGGTTTAGGGCTATGGTTAGGTTTAGTGTTGGGGTTTTGGTTAGGGTTAGGGTTAAGGTTAGGGTCACTGGTTAGGGTAAACGTCACGGGTTAGGGTAACCAGTTAGAATCACAGGTTAGGGTTTAGGTCACGGGTTAGGGTCACGAGTTAGGGTCACGGGTTATGGTTAGGGTTTGGGTGAGGGTCAGGGTTAGGGTCACGGGTAAATATTAGGGTTAGGGTTATGGTTACGGTTAGGGTTAGGGTCACGGGTTAGGGTTAGGGTTTGGGTTAGTGTAAGGGTTTAGGGTTTAGGGATAGGGTTAGGGTTAGGGTTAGGGTTAGGTTTAGGTTTGAGGGTAAGGGTTTACGGTTAGGAATAGGGTTGCGGTTAGGGTCACGGGTTACAGTTAGAGTGTAGGGTTAGGGTTTCGGTTAGGGTTTGGAACACAGTTTAGGGCTAGGTTTAGGGTTAGGGTCACGGCTTAGGGTTAGGGTCAGAAGTAAGGGTTCGGGTTAGGGTTAGGGTTCGGGGTTAGGGTTAGCGTTAGGGTTAGGGTTAGGGTTAGAGTTAGGGTTAAAGTTCGGGTTAGGTTTAGGGTCACTGGTTAGGGTTAGGGTTAGGGTTTAAAGTTAGGGTTAGCGTTAGCGTTAAGCTTTAGGGTTCGGGCTAGGGTTAGGGTAAGGGGCTAGTGTTAGGGTTTAAGGCTAGTGTATGGTTAGGGTTAGGGTTAGGGTTAGAGGTTAGGGTTAGGGTTAGGGTTAGGGTCACGGTTTAGGGTTAGGGTTAGGGTGAGGGTTAGGGTTAGGTTTTTTGGTTAGGGTTATGGTTAGGGGTTAGGGTTAGGGTCACGGTTTAGGGTTAGGGTTTGAGTTTGGGTTAGTGAGGGTTAGAGTTAGGGTTAGGGTTAGGGGTTAGGGTTAGGGTTAGGGTTAGGGTCACGGTTTAGGGTTAAGGTCACGGGTTAGGGTTAGGGTCACGGGTTAGAGTTAGTGTTATAGTCACTGATTAAAGTTAGGGTTAGGGTTAGGTTTACGGTCACGGTTTAGGGTTAGGGTTAGGGCTTAGGGTTAGGGTTAGGTTTTTTGGTTAGGGTTACAGTTAGGGTTAGGGGTTAGGGTTAGGGTTAGGGTTTAGGGTTAGGGTTTGAGTTAGGGTTAGTGAGGGTTAGAGTTAGGGTTAGGTTTAGGGGTTAGGGTTTGGGTTAGGGGTTTGGGTCACGGGTTAGGGTTAGGGCCATGGGTTAGGGTTAGGGTCACGGGTTAGGGTTAGAGTTAGGATTCGGGTAACGGATTAGGGTTAGGGTCACGGGTTAGGGTTTGGGTTAGGGTCAACGGTTTGGGTTAAAGTCCCCTGTTAGGGTTAGGGTTATAATCACGGGATAGGGTTAGGGTTAGCGTTTAGGGTAAGGGGTTAGGGTTTGGGTTAGGGTTGCGAGTTAGGGTTACTGGTAAGGGTTAGGGTTACGGGATAGGGTTAGGGTCACGGGTTAAAGTTAGGGTCACTGGTTAGTTTCACGGGTTAGGGTCACGGGTTAGGGTTAAGGTCACGGGTTAGGGTTAGGGTTAAGGTTTGGGTAACAGGTTAGGTTCACGGGTTAGGGTTCGTGTTATAGTAACGGGTTAGGGTTAGGGTTAGGGTCACTGGTTAGGGTAAGGGTCACGGGTTAGGGTAACCAGTTAGAATCACGGGTTAGGGTTTGGGTCACGGGTTAAGGTCACGAGTTAGGGTCACGGGTTAGGGTTAGGGTCACGGGTTATGGTTTGAGTTTAGGTCACGGGTTAGGGTCACGGGTTAGGGTTAGTGTTAGAGTCACGGGTTAAGGTAAGGGTCACGGGTTATGGTTAGGGTTTGGGTGAGGGTCAGGGTTAGGGTCACGGGTTAGGTTTAGGGTAAGGGTTAGGGTTATGGTTAGGGTTAGGGTTAGGTTCACGTGTTAGGGTTAGGGTCAGGAGTTAGGTTTAGGGTTAGGGTCACGGGTTAGTGTTAGGGTCACGAGTTAGGGTTAGGGTTTGGGTCACAGATTACGGTTAGGGTCAAACGTTAGGGTAAGGGTCACAGGTTAGGGTCACCAGTTAGGGTAACAGGTTAGAGTTTGAGTCACGGGTAAGGGTCACGTGTTAGGGTCACGGGTTAGGGTTAGGGTCACAGGTTATGGTTAGGGTTAGGGTGAGGGTTAGGGTTAGGGTCACGGGATAGGTATATGGTTAGGGTCACGGGTAAATGTTAGGGTTTGGGTTAGGGTTAGGTTTTGGGTCACGGTTTAGGGTCACGGGTTAAGGTCACAGGGTAAGGTCGCGGGTAAGGGTACGGGTCACGGGTTAGAGCCACGGGTAAGGGTTAGGGTCACTGGTTAGGGTTAAGGTCACGGGTTTGGGTTAGGGTTTGATTAGGGTTAGGGTTTGTGTTAGGGTTAAGGTCACGATTTAGGGTTGGGGTCACAGTTTAGGGTTTGGGTCACGGGTTAGGGTTAGGGTTTAGGGTTAGGGGTTAGCGTTGGGGTTAGGGGTTAGGGTTAGTGTTAGGGGTAAGGGTTAGGGTTACAGTTAGGGTTAGGGTCACGGGTTAGGTTTAAGGTGAGGGTTAGGGTTGGGGTTAGGGTTAGGGTAAGGGTCATATTCACAGGTTAGGGTTTTAGTTAGGGTTTAGGGTTAGGGGTTAGCGTTTGAATTAGGGGTTATTGTTAGGGTTAGGGTTACGGTCAGGGTTAGGGTTAGGGTTAGGGTTTAGGGTTAAGGTTAGGGTTAGGGTTAAGGTTTAGGGTTAGGTTTGGGTTAGGGTTAGGTTTAGGGTTAGGGTTAAGGTTAGGGTTAGGGGTTATGGTTAGGGTTAGGGTTAGGGTTTAGGGTTAGGGTTTGGTGTAAGAGTCTGGACGGAAATCCCTTGTCTGCCTCACGACCATCGACAGAAGCAGAGGCCGAAAACCCAGAGACCCTAAGAGGGGGAAAAGGACTTTTGCACAATGAGGTCCAGCCAGATCTTGGTGGGATGCCTGCCAGGTTCCTGGGTGTGCTGCAGAGCGGTGCTGCTAAGCTGTGCTGCAGAGAACCGTGCCGCTCCGCTAACGGGGCGGAAAGGACTGCACAAGAACAATCTGTCTAGTACCGCTGTACCTGTACCCTAAAACAATGGGCCCTATTTCCCCACCTGCTGGCTGCTTGCCCCTCGTCTCTGGAGAGATTGCCTCATCTCTTGGTTACCTGCCCCTCGCTTTCGAAAAGACTATAAAGAGACTCTCAAAAAGTACCCCTACGAGTCTCCCTACGGACGAGACGAATCCATCGGATCCGGACAACGAGGACTTCGTCGTGCCGTGGTAGCTATGCCCCCCCTTTTTCCTCTCTCTTTCTTCTCTCTCTCTCTCCTCCTCTATCGCATAAGCGTGTTGTTGGCACTCAATAAAGTGCTTTTGATTTTGATTTAAGCAAAAATACTTGTCCCTGTTTTCTTTTGCACTTTGAGATTCAAAGTAACGAACCATCACGACCCCCACTCCTACGAGCGGATCGTGACATCAATTGGCGTCACGGACAGGATTCTGAGGCAGAAGGGGCTGCAAGGTTTTGTGTAGTCTGTAACAGGGGAAGGACGTTTTGCTCTAGCCGCACCTAGCCCGACACTCCGAAAGGGTGAGCGGTGTCTAGAAAGCAAGGGGGGCATCTCGAATTTCCCGCAAACTGCACATGCCTAGGTGAAAAGCACCCCTATACTCTGTTGAGGGTTCTGTCTTCAGAATTTCACAAAAGAATCTCTTGGTGCAAAAGGGGGAGTGTTGTGTTTCTTTTTAAGGTGGGTGTGTAAGGAGTTAGTCTACTGGGTGTTAGGAGAGGCAACGGATTGTAACTAAACAGAGCCTCCAGTAGACTCAGTCTCTTCGCCACTTTAGGGAAGAGAAGGGGAACACAGCCCGGCTCTCGGGACTGTGGATGCAACTAAGTTTTACCTCCCTAAAGCGGTTTTCATTGTCCCTTCGAAAACATGACCTCAAACACTAAAACAAAACATACAGCTGCATTTTATGCTTTGTTAGCAAAACACAATGCCCGACCCTCTCCAGGAGGGGAAGAGTGGGCACAAAACAACTGGTTTAATTTAGAAAATGTGATTGATAGAATTCACTCTTTACAGTGTGGGTCTATATTCAAACTTGGCCGAGATAAAGCTGTAATTTGCTCTGTCCTAGGAGCATGCCTTACATCGGCTATAGATCACCGCTTTAAGCGGTGCAGTGAACAGGAAACAATAATAGACTCTCTCCAAAACTTAGTGAACGTTTTGCAGAAACAATTAGAGGAAGAAAGGAGTTACACTCTCTTGTTACAAGATCTCTTGAGAGAAAAATGTCTTAAAGATTCAAGGGACACCGATCCACCACAAGACACAAAGGAAAAGGAATCACTTTATCCCTTTAAGGAATTAAAACAAGTAAAAAATTGTGGGGAAAACTGTTGTCCTCATCTAAGACCTTTAATTAAAACAGAATACAACTATCTTAATGATGAGGATGATGATCCACACATTACCACTAAACAAATTCCATTCACTGCCACTGAACTAGCTAAGTTAAAAAAGGAGTATGGGCGGCTTCCCCATGAATCTGAAACAGAATATGTCTTCCGAGTGTCACTCACCGGAGGAGACCAAATTCAGTTAACTGAGCACGAAGCCAGTGGATACTGGGGACATGGAGTCTTCTTAACAACAGGAGACAGACGACACACATGGTCCCTAACTCAACGAGCAGCCTATTGGGCTGGGGGACTCAACCCTCTAGAAAGGGGAGACCCTTTAGCCATTATTAGTACCCCTGACCGGCTTCTAGAAAGCGTTCATAAGGCTGCCTGTTTGCAAATGATACATGAAAAGTAGTTGATTCCTGGATATGAATCCCCTATGCAACTGCCTGTAAAACCTGAGATGATGACCCCTTTAATTCGGGGTCTCCCTGAATCACTCAAACCCACAGCAATTGTCTTACAGAAAACCATAGCCGCTGTGGGCCCCATAGAGAGGCTAGAAAGATTCCTTGAAAACTCAGCAGATCGAACCGGATCTACTGATCCTGGTAATGTCCCATATACCTCACCCTCTCAGCCTTCGGGTTCACACTTGAATTCACCTGCCAGTGATCGCAAAGTTTATACATGCTATGAGGTTGCAGAAGATCTGATTAATTACAATAGAAAATGTGGACCTGTAAAAACCCCACAAGAGAAATCAGAGAAAACACTGGCTAGCAGGGACATTGGGGTCCCTCATAGTGAAAACCCAGACAATAGTGGACCCCCCTTGCTTTCTCAAAGTCTGGGCAGTGAGCGTAAGGAACCCCTCCCTCAGAGCCTGGGAAGTGAGCCAAAGCAGCCTTTCCTTCAAAGTCCAGGCAAAGAGCCAAAACAACTTTGTCCTCAGAACCAGGTAAACTGGTTTTTGGGAATTTGGTGGAAGGATATCCCACCTGAAACCTTAACCTTTTTAGATCAGATTAAAATGCCTGAATCCAGGAAAGATCTCCAATATGCTTTAGGGTTATTGATGTTCTGGAGAAAACACATCCCTGATTTTTCCATAATTGCCAGACCTCTTTATAACTTGCTGAGAAAAGGGGTGAAATGGGAATGGGATGCTTCTCAAGAAGAAGCCTTACAATTGCTGATTTTTGAAGCAACAGCTCACCAAGCCCTAGGCCCTATTCACCCTACAGATCCTTTCCAAGTGGAATGGGGATTTGCTTCCTCAGGGCTGTCAGTTCACATCTGGCAGCGGGGCCCTGAGGGCCCAACAAGACCTGTTGGTTTTCACTCCCGTGGCTTCAGAGATGCCGAGAAAAGATACACTATCTGGGAAAAGGGGCTGTTTGTGGTTAGCTTAGCTCTGATAGAAGTGGAGAAAATTACACGACAGCAACCGATTGTTTTAAGAGGCCCTTTCAAAGTCATTAAAACTGTTTCTACTGGGACTCCGCCACCTGACGGGGTGGCTCAGAGAGCCTCAGTTAGAAAGTGGTATGCTCAAATTGAACACTATTGTAACACTTTCTCCATAACTGAAGGAGCTGTAAAAAACCTGGCAATACAAGAGAGCTTAAGTAGCAGCCAAGACAAACCTGCCTCAGCTATTAAGGTAGCCCCTCCTTTCTCCCCCGAGCAGTCAGCTAATTCTTGGTTCACTGACGCGTCTGCCAGACGTGAGGGAAAAACGTGGAGATACAAGGCTGTAGCCCTCCACACATCCTCCGGTGAACAAATCATCACAGAGGGGGAAGGCAGTGCCCAAGTGTCCTGGGTTAGGCCAGAGGGGTCAAAATCTAGGAAGTGATCTGGGCTGCAGGAATGCAGGAAGAAATACAACTTCCTTCCTGCGAGAGAGAGAGAGCCAATAATCAGGTAGTTTTAAGAATTGATAGGTAGGTAAACCAATTAAAAAGTTGGTCCGCCTTCAAGGAAAAAAACATATATAAGCAGAGACTTTCTGACGCTCTTCCTCTTTGGACCTGCTGCTGCTGTGTAGAGAGGAGCAGCTCCTGCTTCTCTCACTGGTGAGGCCCAAGCGCTTTCCCCCCCCTCCCCCCCGCCTTTCCAAAGGAGGGATGGGGGGGGAAGGGAGGTTTTTACGGCAGCCGTGCCGCTGCAGCCGGGCAGGCATGGGGGAGGAAACGATTGGAATTTTCAGCAAATCAAGCTCAGCCGGTGTGTCAGCTACACAAGAGGGAGAGCCGGGCCAGGCAAGGACCGGGCCGGACTCCATCCAGCTCGGGCCAGGCCCTGCCCTGTCACTCCGGGCCCAGATGGCCCTACCAGGCCGAGCCAGCTCCGCAGAGCCGGGCAGAGACTCTTGAGAGCGTCTGGCATCCAGCTCGGACCTGTTCAAGCAGCCCGGCAAAGAGCACGTGATCCTCACACTGCCGGAGAGAGAGAGAGACAGAGATTAACTCTGTCCATGCCTGGATTAAACTCACAGACACCCATCCTTCCTCGCAGAGAGAGGAACGAGTGAGGACATCTACATAGTGCAGCGCAGAGACTTTACAGTCAGTGAAGAAAGCAGAACTGATACCTAGAGGGAGGTGCATGGGAAGTTGCTTCGAGAGTGAAGCTGAAAACTCTTTTGGAGAACCATGGGTGGGGACTGAGCTAATAAATTCTCTGTAATATATGAAGATATAGTCCAAAGGGGGATGTGAGGTTCTTATTGCAGCCAATGAACTCAAATACCTAAGTACAGACAAGTAAGTGTTAAAAAAGTACAGCCTGATGAAAAACTAGAACCAAGAGAGAGGAGAGGCTGTGACTCAGAGCCCTGGTCCCAGGGAGAATGCTAGAGAACCTGAGTTGTCAGGAGAACCTGTGCTGCTAAGCACAGAAGAAGGGATTTTCTTTGTTGCTGCAATTGAACTAAGCATCCTTAAAACAGGTACCCTGTAGACTGTTCATAACCCACCATAGTGGCTGTGGGAAGGCTACTGGTGTGGGAGAGATCCACCATTAAGCTGGACTTTACTCCGGGCGGCGGTTAATGATGAGGCAGAAGACCCATAAAAACTGTATTTTTCTTACAGAAGATCCATAGTGTAAGCAAAAAAAACTTCTCTTCTTAAATGAACTGGAACAAGAGCTGTTTCTGAGGTAGTAAACTGACTGGAAGTCAAAGTGTTGTCTTTTGTATGTTGTCAGGGAGAATGAAATGGAGAGGTGGGGAAGGAGGGGTGGTCTAGGGAGTTTGTTCTGGTTTTTTTTTCTTGAGTTTTTGTTTTCCTTTTTTCCCTTTGTCTTAGATATATTAATAAAACTTCTTTGTACTTTATAAAGTTTGAGCCTGCTTTGCCTACTCCTAATCCTTATCTCACAACAAGCAATCAAGTAAATTTAGGTAAGTGTGCTGGCATTTAGCCACAAACCTGAATAAGCAAACTAAAACCACGACACCAAGTTGGCGAGCTGATAGCTGTTTGGAGTGTTCTCCAACGTGAAGTACAGAATATCTTTCTTGTTTGTGTCTCTACTTATTTCTATGCTGTGTTTCAGGAATGGACTGAGTGGCTTTCTTTTTGGCAGCAAAAAGCATGGACAGCCTCTGATGCCCTAGGAAAGGAGCATCGGACAAATACACGCTGGACAATTCCATCATTTTAACCTTTTCTGCCCCTTGGTGGCAGGCTCTGTTGTGTTTACTTTTCACAGGGGAACTCCGAGGGACATGAAGAATTTATAGATTTAAAATAAATGCCATAGCAAAGCCCATATTGAGTGCAGTAGCTACATATTATGGTATAAACATCCCCCTTGTGCTGGATGACAAGAATAATGCTTTTTCCCTCCCTTTATGGTAACATGAGGTGATGATTGCTGAACTTTTTGTTAAACTTAGCTGTTGTACAATTTTCCCATAAAATCATGTGTGGTAAAAACAATACAAGATACTGGGGGGGGACTTGAAGTTGATGTTGTAATACCTATCACCCAACCATCAGTTATGCTAAGCCTGAAAATTTTTGAAATTGGACCAAATATAATCAGGACCAGCTATGGTCTCTCAAACAAGTTAAATTGCTAATGCACAGAAATTCAGCCACCTTGTTCATCTTTTAACACAAAGAGACATAACCAGTGTTGTGGGAACAGGATTGGGAATCTCGAATAGCATTGATTCAGAAGTATTAATGAATAAATTGGCTGTCACAATTAGAGATTTAAACAAATTATAACGACCACTGCAGTTGTCATTAACCCACCAGTGGTTGTTATCAAACATATTAACTCAGTGAATGTTAACCGTATGTCATGCTTCAGTGCATTCAATATTCCCTATAATTGCATTGGTTAGGGTTAGGGTTAGGGTTTAGGGTTAGGGATAGCGTTGAGTTAGGGTTAGTGAGGGTTAGAGTTTGGGTTAGGGTTAGGGGTTATGGTTTGGGTTTGGGGTTAGGGTCACAGGTTAGGGTTTAGGTCACGGGTTAGTGTAAGGGTTAGGGTCATGGGTTAGAGTTTGGGTCACGGGTTGCTGTTAGGGTTATAGTCGCGGGTTAGGGTTATGGTTACGGGTTAGGGTTAGGGTTAGGGTCACGGGTTAGAGGTTTGGTCACGGGTTAGGGTTAGGGTTAGGGTCACGGGTTAGGGTTAGGGTCACGGGTTAGGGTTAGGGTCACGGGTAAGGTTCACAGGTTAGGGGTCACGGGTTAGGGTTACAAGTTTTGGTTAAGGTGCCGGGTTAGGGTTAGGGTCACGGGTTAGGGTTAGGGTCGCGGGTTACGGTTAGGGTTTGGGTCACGGGTTAGGGATAGGGTTAGGGTCACAAGTTAGGGTTAGGTTTTGGGTCACAGGTTAGGGTTAGCGTCACGGGTTAGGGTTAGGATCACAGGTTAGGGTCACCAGTTAGGGTCACGGGTAAGTTTTGGGTCACGAGTTAGGGTCACGAGTTAGGGTCACTTGTTAGGGTTAGTGTTATAGTTGCATGTTAGGGTAAGGGTCACGGGTTAAGGTAAGGGGTCGGTATAGTGTCACGGGTAAGGGTTAGGTTTAGGGGGATGGCTACGGTTAGGGTCACGGGTTAGTGTTAGGGTTAGGGTTACGGGTTAGGGTTAGTGTCACAGATTAGGGTTAGGGTCACAGGTTAGGGCTAGAGTAAGGTTAAGGTTAGGGTTCGGGTTAGGATCTAAGTCGCGGTTTAAGGTTAGGGTTGGGGTTAGGGTTAGGGGTTTGGGTTAGGGTTAGGGGTTAGGGTTAGGTTTAGGGTTAGGGTAACGTATTAGGGGAAGGGTCACAGGTTAGGGTTAGGGTTACGGGTAAGGGTTAGAGTTAGGGTTAGGGTTAGAGTAACGGGTTAGGGTTAAGGTTAGGGTCACGGGTTAGGGTTAGGGTCACCGGTATTTGTTTGGGTCACGGGTTAGTGTCACGGGTTAGGGTAAGGGTTATAGTCACGGGTTAGGGTTTAGGGTTAGGGGTTTGGGTTAGGGTTAGGGGTTACGGTTTGGGTTAGGGTCTAAGTCACGGTTTAGGGTTAGGGTTAGGGTTACGGTTTATGGTTAGGGTTTGGGTTAGGGTTACGGACTAGGGCTAGGGTTTAGGGTTAGTGTAATGGTTAGGGTTTGGGTTACGCTTAGGGTTAGGGTTTAGGGTTAGCGTTAGGGTTTAGGGTTAGGGTTAGGGGTTAGGGTTAGGGTCACAGGTTAGAGTTAGGATCAGGGTCATGGTCAGGGTCAGGATTAGGGTCAGGGTAAGGGTTAGAGTTAGGGTGAGGGTCAGGGTTAGGGTACAGGTCAGGCTTAGGGTTAGAGGCAGGGTCAGGGTTAGGGTCGCGTGTTAATGTCACGGGTTAGGTTAAGGGTCACGGGTTAGTGTTTGGGTTACGGTTAGGGTTAGGGTCACGGTTTAGGGTCACGGGTTATGGTTAGGGTTACAGTTTATGGTTAGGGTTAGGGTTAGGGTTACGGGCTAGGGTTAGGGTTTAGGGTTAGTGTTATGGTTAGGGTTAGGGTTCGGGTTAGGGTTTATGGTTAGAGTTAGCGTTAGGGTAACGGGTTTAGGGTTACGGTTAGGGTTAGGGTTAGGGTTTTGGGTCACGGGTTATGGTTAGGGTTACAGTTTATGGTTAAGGTTAGGGTTACGGGCTAGGGTTAGGGTTTAGGGTTAGTGTTATGGTTAGGGTTAGGGTTCGGGTTAGGGTTTATGGTTAGAGTTAGGGTTAGGGTAACGAGTTTAGGGTAGGGGTTAAGGTAAGGGTTAGGGTTTAGGGTTAGGGTAAGCGTTTGAGTAAGGGTTAGTGAGGGTTAGAGTTTGGGTTAGGGTCAGGGTTTAGGGTTAGGGTTTGGGGTTAAGGTCAGAGGTTAGGGTTTAGGTCACGGGTTAGGGTTAGGGTTAGGGTCACGGGTTAGAGTTTGTGTCGTGGGTTGCTGTTAGCCTTATAGTCACGTGTTAGGGTTAGGGTTAAGGGTAAGGGTGAGGGTTTGAGTTAGGGTCACTGGTTTGAGGTTGGGTCACAAGTTAGGGTTAGGGTTAGGGTCACGAGTTAGGGTTAGTGTCACGGGTTAGGGTTAGGGTCACAAGTTAGGGTTAGGGTCACGGGTAAGGTTCACGAGTTAGGGGTCACGGGCTAGGGTTACGGGTTTTGGTTAAGGTGCCGGGTTAGGGTTAGGGTCACGGGTTAGGGTTAGGGTCACGGGTTACGGTTAGGGTTGGAGTCACAGGTTAGGGTTAGGGTCACGGGATGGGGTTAGGGTTAGGGTCACGGGTAAGGGTTAGGGTCACAAGTTAGAGTCACGAGTTTGGGTTATGGGTTAGGGTTAGTGTTATAGTTACATGTTAGGGTTAGGGTAACGGGTTTAGGGTTAGGGGTCGGGTTAGGGTCACGGGTAAGGTTTGGGTTTAGGGGGAGGGCTAGGGTTAGGGTGACGGGTTAGGGTTAGTGTTACGGTCACGGGTTAGGGTTAGTGTCACAGATTAGGGTTAGTGTCACAGGTTAGGGCTAGAGTTAGGTTAGGGTTAGGGTTCGGGTTAGGGTCTAAGTCACGGTTTAGGGTTAGGGTTGGGGTTTAGGGTTAGGGTTAGGGTTAGGGTTAGGGTTAGGGTTAGGGTTAGGGTTAGGGTTAGGGTTAGAGTCACGGGTTAGGGTTAAAGTTAGTGTCACGGGTTAGGGTTCAGGTCATGGGTTAGGGTTAGGGTAACGGGTTAGTGTCACGGGTTAGGGTTAGGGTTATAGTCACGGGTTAGGGTTTCGGGTTAGGGGTTAGGGTTAGGGTTAGGGGTTATGGTTTTAGTTAGGGTGACGGGTTAGAGTTACGGTCCAGTGTTAGGGTTAGTGTTAGGGTTAGGCTTAGGGTTAGGGTGACGGGTTAGGGTTAGAGTCATGGGTTAGGGTTAGGGTCATGGGTTACGGTTAGGGCCACGGGTTAGAGTTAGGTTTAGGGTTAGGGTAAGGGTCACGGGTTTGGGTTAAGGTCACAGGTTAGGGTCACGAGTTAGGGTCTTGGGTTAGGGTTCGGGTCACGGGTTAGGGTTGGGTTATGGTTAAGGTCACGGGTTAGGGTAAGGGTTTTGGTTAGGGTCACGGTTTAGAGTTAGGGTTAGGTTTAGGGTTTAGGGTTTGGGTCACAACTTAGGCTTAGGGTCAGAAGTAAGGGTTCGAGTAAGGGTTTGGGATAGGTTCACGGTTTAGGGTCACGGGTTAGGGTTAGGGTCATGGTTTAGGGTAAGGGTTATGGTTTGGGCTAGGGTTTAGGGTTAGGGTTAGTGTTAGGGTTAGGGTTAAAGATAGGGTTACGGTTAGGGTTAGGTTTAGCGTCACGGGTTAGGGTTAGGGTTAGGGTTAGGGTTTAAAGTTAGGGTTAGCAGTAACTTTAAGCTTTACGGTTAGGACGAGGGTTAGGGTAAGGGGCTAGGGTTAGGGTTGAGTTTTAGTGTTATGGTTAGGGTTAGGGTTAGGGTTAGGGTTTATGGTTAGAGTTAGGGTTAGGGTTAGGGTTAGGGTTAGGGTTAGGGTCTGGGTTAGGATTAGGGTTTAGGGTTAGGATTAGAGTTTGGGTTAGTGAGGGTTAGAGTAAGGGTTAGGGTTAGGGATTAGGGTTTGGGTTAAGGGTTAGGGTCATGGGTTAGGGTTAGGGTCACGGGTTAGGGTTAGGGTCACGGGTTAGGGGTTTTGTTAGGGTCACGGTTTAGGGTTAGGGTCCCCGGTTAGGGTTAGGGTTATAATCACGGGTTAGGGTTAGGGTTAGCGTTGAGGGTTAGGGGTTCGGTTTACAGTTAGCGTTACGAGTTAGGGTAACGAGTTAGGGTTAGGGTCACGGGTTAGGGTTAGGGTCACGGGTTAAGGTTAGAGTCATGGGTTAAGGTCACTGATTAGGGTCACAGGTTAGGGTTAAAGTCACGGGTTAGGGTTTGGGTTAAGGTTAGGGTCACAGGTTAGGATCACGGGTTAGGGTTAGTGTTATAGTAACGGGTTAGGGTTAGGCTTAAGGTTACGGTCGCAAGCTTGGGTTAGGGTTACGGTGAGGGTTAGGGTTAGCGTTACGAGTTAGGGTTCAGAGTTAGGGTCAAGGTCACGGGTTAGGGTTAGGGTCACGGGTTAAGGTTAGAGTCACGGGTTAGGGTCACGGATTAGGGTCACAGGTTAGGGTTAAGGTCACGGGTTAGGGTTTGGGTTAAGCTTAGGGTCACAGGTTAGGATCACGGGTTAGGGTTAGTGTTATAGTCACAGGTTAGGGTTAGGCTTAAGGTTACGGTCGCAAGCTTGGGTTAGGGTTAGGGTGAGGGTTAGGGTTAGGGTCACGGGTTAGGGTTAGGGTTAGGGTCACGCGTTACGGGTACAGTAAGGGTTAAGGTAAGGGTTAGGGTTAGTGTTAGGGTTAGGTTTAGGGTTAGGATTAAGGTTAAGGTCACGGGTTAAGGTTAGGGTCACGGGTTGGGGTAAGGGTTAGGGTTTGTTTAAGGTAACGGGTTAGGGTTAGGGTTAAGGTTAGGGTCACAAGTTGGTATCACGGTTTAGGGTTAGCGTTATAGTCACGGGTTAGGGTCACGAGTTAGGGTCACGGGTTAGGGTTAGGGTCACGGGTAAATTTTAGGGTTAGGGTTATGGTTAAGGTTAGGGTCAGGGTCACGGTTTAGAGTTTGTGTCGCGGGTTGCTGTTAGCGTTATAGTCACGGGTTAGGGTTAGGGTAAAGGGTAAGGGTGAGGGTTTTAGTTAGGGTCACTGGTTTGAGGTTGGGTCACAAGTTAGGGTTAGGGTTAGGGTCACGGGTTAGGGTTAGGGTCACGGGTTAGGGTTAGGGTCACAAGTTAGGGTTAGGGTCACGGGTAAGGTTCACGGGTTAGGGGTCACGGGCTAGGGTTACGGGTTTTGGTTAAGGTGCCGGGTTAGGGTTAGGGTCACGGGTTAGGGTTAGGGTCACGGGTTACGGTTAGGGTTGGAGTCACAGGTTAGGGTTAGGGTCACGGGTTAGGGTTAGGGTTAGGGTCACGGGTAAGGGTTAGGGTCACAATTTAGAGTCACGAGTTAGGGTTATGGGTTAGGGTTAGTGTTATAGTTACATGTTAGGGTTAGGGTAACGGGTTTAGGGTTAGGGGTCGGGTTAGGGTCACGAATAAGGTTTGGGTTTAGGGGGAGGGCTAGGGTTAGGGTGACGGGTTAGGGTTAGTGTTACGGTCACGGGTTAGGGTTAGTGTCACAGATTAGGGTTAGTGTCACAGGTTAGGGCTGGAGTTAGGTTAGGGTTAGGGTTCGGGTTAGGGTCTAAGTCGCGGTTTAGGGTTAGGGTTGGGGGTTAGGGTTAGGGGTTTGAGTTAGGGTTAGGGTTACGGGTAAGGGTTAGAGTTAGGGTTAGGGTTAGAGTCACGGGTTAGGGTTAAAGTTAGTGTCACGGGTTAGGGTTCGGGTCACGGGTTAGGGTTAGGGTCTCAGGTTAGGGTCACGAGTTAGGGTCCTGGGTTAGGGTTCGGGTCACGGGTTAGGGTTGGGTTATGGTTAAGGTCACGGGTTAGGGTAAGGGTTTTGGTTAGGGTCACGGTTTAGAGTTAGGGTTAGGTTTAAGGTTTAGGGTTTGGGTCACAACTTAGGCTTAGGGTCAGAAGTAAGGGTTCGAGTAAGGGTTTGGGATAGGGTCACGGTTTAGGGTCACGGGTTAGGGTTAGGGTCATGGTTTAGGGTAAGGGTTATGGTTTGGGCTAGGGTTTAGGGTTAGCGTTAGTGTTAGGGTTAGGGTTAAAGATAGGGTTACGGTTAGGGTTAGGTTTAGCGTCACGGGTTAGGGTTAGGGTTAGGGTAAGGGTTTAAAGTTAGGGTTAGCAGTAACTTTAAGCTTTACGGTTAGGGCGAGGGTTAGGGGCTAGGGTTAGGGTTTAGTGTTAGTGTTATGGTTAGGGTTAGGGTTAGGGTTTATGGTTAGAGATAGGGTTAGGGTTAGGGTTAGGGTCATGGGTTAGGGTTAGGGTCACGGGTTAGGGTTAGGATTAGAGTTTGGGTTAGTGAGGGTAAGAGTAAGGGTTAGGGTTAGGGGTTAGGGTTTGGGTTAGGGGTTAGGGTCATGGGTTAGGGTTAGGGTCACGGGTTAGAGTCACGGGTTAGGGTTTTTGTTAGGGTCACGGGTTAGGGTTTTTGTTAGGGTCACGGGTTAGGGTTAGGGTTATAATCACGGGTTAGGGTTAGGGTTAGCATTGAGGGTTAGGGGTTCGGTTTAGGGTTAGCGTTACGAGTTAGGGTTACGAGTTAGGGTTAGGGTCACGGGTTAGGGTTAGGGTCACGGGTTAAGGTTAGAGTCATGGGTTAGGGTCACTGATTAGGGTCACAGGTTAGGGTTAAGGTCACGGGTTAGGGTTTGGGTTAAGGTTAGGGTCATGGGTTAGGATCACAGGTTAGGGTTAGTGTTATAGTCACGGGTTAGGGTTAGGCTTAAGGTTACGGTCGCAAGCTTGGGTTAGGGTTAGGGTGAGGGTTAGGGTTAGCGTTACGAGTTAGGGTTCAGAGTTAGGGTTAAGGTCACGGGTCAGGGTTAGGGTCACGGGTAAGGGTTAGAGTGACGGGTTAGGGTCACGGATTAGGGTCACAGGTTAGGGTTAAGGTCACGGGTTAGGGTTTGGGTTAAGGTTAGGGTCACAGGTTAGGATCACGGGTTAGGGTTAGTGTTATAGTCACAGGTTAGGGTTAGGCTTAAGGTTACGGTCGCAAGCTTGGGTTAGGGTTAGGGTGAGGGTTAGGGTTAGGGTCACGGGTTAGGGTTAGGGTTAGGGTCACGCGTTACGGGTACAGTAAGGGTTAAGGTAAGGGTTAGGGTTAGTGTTAGGGTTAGGGTTAGGGTTAGGATTAAGGTTAAGGTCACGGGTTAAGGTTAGGGTCACGGGTTAGGGTAAGGGTTAGGGTTAGGGTTATGGTCACGGGTTAGGGTTAGGGTTAAGGTTAGGGTCACAAGTTAGTATCACGGGTTAGGGTTAGTGTTATAGTCACGGGTTAGGGTTAGGGTCACGGGTTATGGTTAGGGTTCGGGTGAGGGTTAGGGTTAGGGTCACGGGTTAGGGTCACGAGTTAGGGTCACGGGTTAGGGTTAGGGTCACGGGTAAATGTAAGGGTTAGTGTTATGGTTAAGGTTAGGGTTAGGGGTTAGGGTTAGAGTTCGGGTTTGGGTGAGCGTTAGGGTAGGGTCACAGGTTAGGGTTAGGGTCACGTGTTAGGGTTAGGGTCACGGGTTAGGTTTATAATTAGGGTCACGGGTTAGTGTTAGAGTAACGGGTTACGGTTAGGGTTAGGGTCACAGGTTAGGGTCACAGGTTAGGGTTAGTGTTAGAGTCACGGGTTAGGGTTACGGTCACGGGTAAATGTTAGGGTTAGGGTTAAGGTTAGGGTTAGGGTCATTGGTTAGGGTTAGGGTTTGGGTTAGGGTTTGGGTTAGGGTCACGGGTTAGGGTTAGAATAATGGGTTAGGGTTAGGGTTAGAATGAGGGTTAGTGTTAGGGTCACGGGTTAGGGTTAGGGACACAGGTTAGGGTTAGGGTTAAGGTCAGGGTCACGGGTTAAGTTAACAGGGAAAGGTCACGGGTTCGGGTTCGGGTCACGGGTTAGGGTTAGGGCCACGGGTTAGTGTCATGGGTAAGGGTTAGAGTTATAGTCACGGGTTAGGGTTTAGGGTTAGGGTTTAGGGTTAGGGTTAGGGGTTATGGTTTTGGTTAGGGTGACGGGTTAGAGTTAGGGCCCAGGGTTTGTGTTAGGGTTAGTGTTAGGGTTAGGCTTAGGGTTAGGGTCACGGGTTAGGGTTAAGGTAACGGGTTAGGGTTAAGGTCATGGGTTAGGGTCACGAGTTAGGGTCTTGGGTTAGGGTTAGGGTCACGGGTTAGGGTTGGGTTATGGTTAAGGTCACGGGTTAGGGTTAGGGTAAGGTTTAGGGTTTAGGGTTTGGGTCACAGCTTAGGCTTAGGGTCAGAAGTTAGGGTTCGAGTAAGGGTTTGGGATAGGGTCACGGTTTAGGGTCATGGGTTAGGGTTAGGGTCAAGGTTTAGGGTTAGGGTTATGGTTTGGGTTAGGGTTTAGGGTTAGGGTTAGGGTAAGTGTTAGGGTTAGGGTTAAAGTTAGGGTTACGGCTAGGGTTAGGTTTTGGGTCACGGGTTAGGGTTAGGGTTATGGTTAAAAGCTAGGGTTAGCGTTAGCTTTAAGCTTTACGGTTAGGGCTAGGGATAGGGTTAGGGGCTAGGGTTAGGGTTTAATGTTAGTGTTATGGTTAGGGTTAGGGTTAGGGTTTATGGTTAGAGATAGGGTTAGGGTTAGGGTTAGGGTCATGGGTTAGGGTTAGGGTCACGGGTTAGGGTTAGGATTAGAGTTTGGGTTAGTGAGGGTAAGAGTAAGGGTTAGGGTTAGGGGTTAGGGTTTGGGTTAGGGGTTAGGGTCATGGGTTAGGGTTAGGGTCACGTATTAAGGTTAGGGTCACGGGTTAGGGTTTTTGTTAGGGTCACGGGTTAGGGTTAGGGTCCCCGGTTAGGGTTAGGGTTATAATCACGGGTTAGGGTTAGGGTTAGCATTGAGGGTTAGGGGTTCG
Source organism: Eopsaltria australis (assembly GCA_034509425.1). Lineage (NCBI taxonomy): Eukaryota > Metazoa > Chordata > Aves > Passeriformes > Petroicidae > Eopsaltria > Eopsaltria australis. The sequence continues at coordinate 42,484 of JAVTVJ010003371.1, forward strand.
GTTTAGGGTTAGCGTTACGAGTTAGGGTAACGAGTTAGGGTTAGGGTCACGGGTTAGGGTTAGGGTCACGGGTTAAGGTTAGAGTCATGGGTTAAGGTCACTGATTAGGGTCACAGGTTAGGGTTAAGGTCACGGGTTAAAGTTTGGGTTAAGGTTAGGGTCATGGGTTAGGATCACGGGTTAGGGTTAGTGTTAGAGTCATGGGTTGGGTTATGGTTACGGGTAAATGTTAGGGTTAGTGTTAAGGTTAGGGTTAGGGTCATGAGTTAGGGTTTGGGTTGGGGTGAGGGTTGGGGTTAGGGTCACTGGTTAGGGTTAGAATAACGGGTTAGGGTTAGGGTTAGGGTGGGGGTTCGGGTTAGGGTCACAGGTTAGGGTAAGGGACACAGGTTAGGGTTAGGGTTAGGATCACAGGTTAGGGTCACGGGTTAGGGTAAGAGTTAAGGTTTTGGTCACGGTTTAGGGTCATGGATTGGGGTTAGGGTCACGGTTAAGGGTCACGGGTTAAGGTAAAAGGTTAAAGTCACGGGTGAGGGCACGGGTCACGGGTTAGGGTCACGAGTTAGGTTTATGGTTAGTGTCACGGGTTAGGGTTAGGGTCACTGGTTAGGGTAAGTGTTTGGGTGAGGGTTAGGGTTAGGGTCACAGGTTAGGGTTAGGGTTAGGGACACAGGTTAGGGTTAGGGTTAAGGTTTATGGTTAGGGTTAGGGTTAGGGTTTATGGTTAGGGTTAGGGGTTAGGGTTATAGTTAGGGTAAGGGTTTAGGGTTAGGGTTCTAGTTAGGGTTAGTGAGGGTTAGTTTTGATTGGGGTTAGGGATTGGGGTTTGGATTTTGGCTTAGGGTCACAGGTTAGGGTTAGGGTTACGGGTTAGGGTTGGGGTTTGGGTCACGGGTTAGAGTTGGGGTCATGGATTAGTGTTAGGGTTATAGTCACGGGTAAGGGTCAGGGTTTGGGTGAGGGTTAGGGTTAGGTTTAGGGTTAGGGTCACGTGTTAAGGTTCGGGTCACAAGTTAGGGTTAGGGTCACAGTTTAGGGTCACCTCTTAGGGTCACGGGTTCGGGTTAGGGTCACTGGTTAGGGTTTGGGTTAGGGTCACGGGTTTGGGTCACGAGTAAGGGTTAGTGTTAGAGTCACGGGTTTGGGTTAGGGTCATAGGTAAATGTTGGGGTTAGAGTTTAGGTTAGGGTTAGGGTCACGGGTTAGGGTTGGGGTTTGGGTGAGAGTTAAGGTTAGTGTCACGGGTTGGGGTTTTAATAAAGGGTTAGGGTTAGGGTTTGGGTGAGGGTTAGGGTTAGGGTCACAGGTTAGGGTCACGAGTTAGGGTTAGGGTTAGGGTTTGGGTCACGGTTTAGGGTCACGGGTTAGGGTTAGGGTCACGGGTAATGGTTAGGGTCACGGTTAAGGGTTACGGGTTAGGGTTAGGGTCACGGGTTAAGGTTTGGGTTAGGGTCACAGGTTAGGGTTAGGGTCACGGGTTAGAGTCACGAGTTAGGGTTAGGGTTAAGGTTTGGGTCACGGTTTAGGGTCACGGGTTAGGGTTAGGGTCACGGTTAAGGGTCACGGGTTAAGGTCACAGGGTAATGTCACGCGTGTGGGTTAGGGTCACTGGTTAGGGTTAGGGATTGAGTAAGGGTTAGTGACGGTTTGAGTTTTGTTAGGGTTAGGGATTAGGGTTAGGTTTAGGGTTAGGTTCACGTATTAAGGTTAGGGTCACGGGTTAGGGTTACGTTTAGGGTTAGGGTTAAGGTTTAGGGTTAGGTTTGGGTTAGCGTTTGGGTTAGCGTTAGCGTTAGCGTTAAGCTTTAGGGTTAAGGCTAGGGTTAGGGTTTAGGGTTAGTGTTATTGTTAGGGTAAGGGTTAGGGTTCGGGTTAAGGTTAGGGTTAAGGGTTATGGTTAGGGTTAGGGTTGGGGTCTGGGTTTAGGGTTAGGGTTAGGGGTTAGGGTTAGGGTTAGGGTTAGGGTCAGGGTTAGGGTTAGGGACTAGCGTTAGGGTTTTGGGTTAGTGTTATGGTTAGGGTTAGGGTTAGGGTTTATGGTTAGGGTTAGGGTTCGGGTTTATGGTTAGGGTTAGGGTTAGGGTTAGGGGTTAGGGTAAGGGTTAGGGTTAGGGTTAGGGTTAGGGTTTAGGGTAAGGGTTAGAGTTTGAGTTTGGGTTAGGGTTAGGGTTCGGGTTTGGGTTTGGGGTTAGGGTCACAGGTTAGGGTTTAGGTCACGGGTTAGTGTTAGGGTTAGGGTCACGGGTTAGAGTTTGGGTCACGGGTTGCTCTTAGGGTTATAGTCGCGGGTTAGGGTTATGGTTACGGGTTAGGCTTAGGCTTAGGGTCACGGGTTAGAGGTTGGGTTACGGGTTAGGGTTAGGGTCACGGTTTAGGGTTAGGGTCACGGGTTAGGGTTAGGGTAACGGGTAAGGTTCACAGGTTAGGGGTCACGGGTTAGGGTTACAGGTTTTGGTTAAGGTGCCGCGTTAGGGTTAGGGTCACGGGTTAGGGTTAGGGTCGCGGGTTACGGTTAGGGTTCTGGTCACGGGTTAGGTTTAGGGTCACGGGTTAGGGTTAGGGTTAGGATTAGGGTTAGGGTTAAGGTCACAAGTTAGGGTTAGGGTTTGGGTAACAGGTTAGGGTTAGGGTCACGGGTTAGGGTTATGATCACGGGTTAGGGTCACCAGTTAGGTTCACGGGTAAGTTTTGGGTCACGGGTTAGGGTTAGTGTTATAGTCACATGTTAGGGTTAGGGTCACGGGTTAAGGTAAGGGGTCGGGTTAGGTTCACAAGTAAGGGTTAGGTTTAGGGGGAGGGCTACGGTTAGGGTCACGGGTTAGGGTTAGTGTTAGGGTCACGGGTTAGGGTTAGTGTCACAGATTAGGGTTAGGGTCACATGTTAGGGCTAGAGTAAGGTTAAGGTTAGGGTTCGGGTTAGGGTCTAAGTCGCGGTTTAGGGTTAGGGTTGGGGTTTAGGGTTAGGGTAACGTATTAGGGGAAGGGTCACAGGTTAGGGTTAGGGTTACGGGTAAGGGTTAGAGTTAGGGTTAGGGTTAGAGTCACGGGTTAGGGTCATGGTTAGGGTCACGGGTTAGGGTTCTGGTCACAGGTAAGGGTTAGGGTCACGGGTTAGTGTCACGGGTTAGGGTTAGGGTTATAGTCACGGGTTAGGGTTTAGGGTTAGGGGTTAGGGTTAGGGTTAGGGGTTATGGTTTGGGTTAGGGTCTAGGTCACGGTTTAGGGTTAGGGTTAGGGTTACGGTTTATGGTTAGGGTTTGGGTTAGGGTTACGGACTAGGGTTAGGGTTTAGGGTTAGTGTTATGGTTAGGGTTAGGCTTAGGGTTAAGGTTTAGGGTTAGGGTTAGGGTTTAGCGTTAGGGTTAGGGTTTAGGGTTAGGGTTAGGGGTTAGGGTTAGGGTCACGGGTTAGGGTTAGGACCAGGGTCATGGTCAGGGTCAGGGTTTGGGTCAGGGTCAGGGTTAGAGTTAGGGTGAGGGCCAGGGTTAGGGTACAGGTCAGGCTTAGGGTTAGAGGTAGGGTCAGGGTTAGGGTCGCGGGTTAGGGTTAGGGTCACGGGCAAGGTTCACAGGTTAGGGGTCACAGGTTAGGGTTACGGGTTTTGGTTAAGGTGCCGGGTTAGGGTTAGGGTCACGGGTTAGGGTTAGGGCTTGGGTGAGGGTTAGGGTCACGGGTTAGGGTTAGGGTCACGTGTTTGGGTTAGGGTCACGGGTTAGGTTTAGGGTTAGGGTCACGTGTTAGTGTTAGAGTCACAAGTTAGGGTTAGGGTTTGGATCACGAATTACGGTTAGGGTCATGGGTTAGGGTCACAGGTTAGGGTTAAGGAAACGGGTTAGGGTTTGGGTTAAAGTTAGGGTCACAGGTTAGGATCACGGGTTAGGGTTAGTGTTATTGTCACAGGTTAGGGTTAGGGTTAGGGTTAGGCTTAAGGTTACGGTCACAAGCAAGGGTTAGGGTTAGGGTGAGGGTTAGGGTTAGGGTTAGGGTCACGCGTTACGGGTAGGGTTAGGGTAAGGGTCACGGGTTAGGGTTTTTGTTAGACTCACTGGTTAGGGTAAGGGTCACAGTATAGGGTCACCAGTTAGGGTCACGCGTTCGGGTACAGTAAGGGTTAGGGTTAGAGTAACGGGTTAGGGTCTGGGTTAGGGTCACGGGTTAGGGTCACGCGTTATGGGTACAGTAAGGGTTAGTGATAGAGTCACGGGTTAGGGTTTAGGTCACAGCTTATGGTTAGGGTTAGGGTGAGGGTTAGGGTTAGGGTCACGGGTTAGGTTTAGGGTTAGGGTCACAGGTTAGGGTTAGGGTCTCGGGTTAGTATTAGGGTTAGGGTTATGGTTAAGGTTAGGGTTAGGGTCACGGGTTAGGGTTCGGGTTTGGGTGAGGGTTAGGGTAGGGTCACAGGTTAGGGTTAGGGTCACGTGTTAGGGTTAGGGTCACGGGTTAGGTTTAGGATTATGGTCACGGGTTAGTGTTAGAGTCACGAGTTGGGGTTAGGGTTTGGGTCACGGATTACGTTTAGGGTCACCGGTTAGGGTAAGGGTCACGGGTTAGGGTCACGAGTTAGGGTCACGGGTTAGGGTTAGGTTCACAAGTTACGGTTTAGGTTAGGGTCACGGGTTAGGGTCACGGGTTAGGGTTAGTGTTAGAGTCATGGGTTGGGTTAGGGTCACGGGTAAATGTTACGGTTAGTGTTAAGGTTAGGGTTAGGGTCATGAGTTAGGGTTTTGGTTTGGGGTGAGGGTTGGGGTTAGGGTCACGAATTAGGGTTAGAATAACGGGTTAGGGTTAGGGTTAGGGTTAGGGTGAGGGTTCGAGTTAGGGTCACAGGTTAGGGTAAGGGACACAGGTTAGGGTTAGGGTTAGGGTTAGGGTCACGGGTTAGGGTCACGGGTTAGGGTTAGGGTTAAGGTTTTGGTCACGGTTTAGGGTCATGGATTTTGGTTAGGGTCACGGTTAAGGGTCACGGGTTAAGGTAAAAGGTTAAATTCACGGGTGAGGGCACGGGTCATGGGTTAGGGTCACGAGTTAGGTTTATAATTAGTGTCACGGGTGAGGGTTAGGGTCACTGGTTAGGGTAAGTGTTTGGGTGAGGGTTTTTTTTAAGGTCACGGGTTAGGCTTTTAATCACGGGTTAGGGTAAGGGTTTGGGTGAGGGTTAGGGTTAGGGTCACGGGTTAGGGTTAGGGTTAGGGACACAGGTTAGGGTTAGGGTTAGGGTTAAGGTTTATGGTTAGGTTTAGGGTTAGGGTTAGGGATTAGGGTTAGGATTTAGGGCTAGTGTTATGGTTAGGGTTAGGGTTAGTGTTTATGGTTAGGGTTAGGGTTAGGGGTTAGGGTTATAGTTCGGGTAAGGGTTTAGGGTTAGGGTTTGAGTTAGGGTTAGTGAGGGTTAGAGTTTTGATTAGGGTTAGGGGTTGGGGTTTGGATTTTGGCTTAGGGTCACAGGTTAGGGTTAGGGTTACGGGTTAGGGTTGGGGTTTCGGTCACGGGTTAGAGTTGGGGTCATGGATTAGTGTTAGGGTTATAGTCACGGGTAAGGGTTAGGGTTTGGCTGAGGGTTAGGGTTAGGTTCAGGGTTAGGGTCACGTGTTAAGGTTCGGGTCACACGTTAGGGTTAGGGTCACAGTTTAGGGTCACCTCTTAGGGTCACGGGATAGGGTTTGGGTCATGGGTTAGGGCCACGGGTTAGGGTCACAGGTTCAGGTTAGGGTCACGGGCTAGGGTTTGGGTTAGGGTCACGGGTTTGGGTAACGAGTAAGGGTTAGTGTTAGAGTCACGGGTTTGGGTTAGGGTCATGGGTAAATGTTGGGGTTAGGGTTTAGGTTAGGGTTAGGGTCACGGGTTAGGGTTGGGGTTTGGGTGAGAGTTAAGTTTAGTGTCACGGGTTGGGGTTTGAATAAAGGGTTAGGGTTAGGGTTTGGGTGAGGGTTAGGGTTAGGGTCACGGGTTAGGGTTAGGGTTAGGGACACAGGTTAGGGTTAGGGTTAGGGTTAGGGTCACGGGTTAGGGTCACGAGTTAGGGTTAGGGTTAAGGTTTGGGTCACGGTTTAGGGTCACGGGTTAGGGTTAGGGTCACGGTTAAGGGTCACAGGTTAAGGTCACAGGGTAAGGTCACGGAAAAGGGTACAGGTCACGTGTTTGGGTTAGGGTCACGGGTTATGGTTAGGGTCACGGTTAAGGGTCAAAGGTTAGGGTTAGGGTCACGGGTTAGGGTTTGGGTTAGGGTCACAGGTTAGGGTTAGGGTCACGGGTTAGAGTCACGAGTTAGGGTTAGGGTTAAGGTTTGGGTCACGGTTTAGGGTCACGGGTTAGGGTTAGGGTCACGGTTAAGGGTCACGGGTTAAGGTCACAGGGTAATGTCACGCGTGTGGGTTAGGGTCACGGGTTAGGGTAAGGGTTTGAGTAAGGGTTAGTGAGGGTTTGAGTTTTGTTAGGGTTAGGGATTAGGGTTAGGGTTAGGGTTAGGGTCACGTATTAAGGTTAGGGTCACGGGTTAGGGTTACGTTTAGGGTTAGGGTTTGGGTTAGGGTTAAGGTTTAGGGTTAGGTTTGGGTTAGGGTTAGGGTTAGCGTTAGCGTTAGCGTTAAGCTTTAGGGTTAAGGCTAGGGTTAGGGTTTAGGTTTAGTGTTATGGTTAGGGTTAGGGTTAGGGTTCAGGTTAAAGTTAGGGTTAGGGGTTATGGTTAGGGTTAGGGTTAGGGTTTAGAGTTAGGGTTTGGGTTTAGAGTTAGGGTTAGGGGTTAGGGTTAGGGTTAGGGTTGGGGTCAGGGTTTAGGGTTAGGGTTACGGTTTATGGCTAGGGTTAGGGTTAAGGTTAGGGACTAGGGTTGGGGTTTAGGGTTAGTGTTATGGTTAGGGATAGGGTTTATGGTTAGGGTTAGGGTTCGGGTTTATGGTTAGGGTTAGGGTTAGGGTTAGGGGTTAGGGTAAGGGCTAGGGTTAGGGTTAGGGTTTAGGGTTAGGGTTAGGGTTTGAGTTAGGGTTAATGAGGGTTAGAGTTTGGGTTAGGGTTAGGGGTTAGGGTTTGGGTTTGGGGTTAGGGTCACAGGTTAGGGTTGAGGTCACGGGTTAGTGTTAGGGTTAGGGTCACGGGTTAGAGTTTGGGTCACGGGTTGCTCATAGGGTTATAGTCGCGGGTTAGGGTTATGGTTACAGGTTAGGCTTAATCTTAGGGTCACGGGTTAGAGGTTGGGTTACGGGTTAGGGTTAGGGTTAGGGTCACGGTTTAGGGTTAGGGTCACAGGTAAGGGTTAGGGTTACGGGTAAGGTTCACGGGTTAGGGGTCTCAAGTTAGGGTTACGGGTTTTGGTTAAGGTGCCGGGTTAGGGTTAGGGTCACGGGTTACGGTTAGGGTCGCGGGTTACGGTTAGGGCGCTGGTCACGGGTTAGGTTTAGGGTCACGGGTTAGGGTTAGGGTTAGGATTAGGGTTAGGGTTAAGGTCACAAGTTAGGGTTAGCGTTTTGGTCACAGGTTAGGGTTAGGGTCACAGGTTAGGGTTAGGATCACGGGTTAGGGTTAGTGTTATAGTCACATGTTAGGGTTAGGGTCACAGGTTAAGATAAGGGGTCGGGTTAGGGTCACAAGTAAGGGTTAGGTTTAGGGGGAGGGCTACGGTTAGGGTCACGGGTTAGGGTTAGGGTTCGGGTCACGGGTTAGGGTTAGTGTCACAGATTAGGGTTAGGGTCACAGGTTAAGGCTAGAGTAAGGTTAAGGTTAGGGTTCTGGTTAGGGTCTAATTCGCGGTTTAGGGTTAGGGTTGGGGTTTAGGGTTAGGGGTTTGGGTTAGGGTTAGAGGTTAGGGTTAGGTTTAGGGTTAGAGTAACGTATTAGGGGAAGGGTCACAGGTTAGGGTTAGGGTTACGAGTAAGGGTTAGAGTTAGGGTTAGGGTTAGAGTCACGGGTTAGGGTTAAGGTTAGGGTCACGGGTTAAGGTTCTGGTCACGGGTAAGGGTTTGGGTCACGGGTTAGTGTCACGAGTTAGGGTTAGGGTTATAGTCACGGGTTAGGGTTTAGGGTTAGGGGTTAGGGTTAGGGTTAGGGGTTACGGTTTGGGTTAGGGTCTAAGTCACGGTTTAGGGTTAGGGTTAGGGTTACGGTTTATGGTTAGGGTTTGGGTTAGGGTCACGGACTAGGGTTAGGGTTTAGGGTTAGTGTTATGGTTAGGGTTAGGGTTAGGCTTAGGGTTAGGGTTTAGGGTTAGGGTTAGGGTTTAGGGTAAGGGTTAGAGTTTAGGGTTCGGGTTAGGGGTTAGGGTTAGGGTCACGGGTTAGGGTTAGGATCAGGGTCATGATCAGGGTCAGGGTTAGGGTCAGGGTCAGTGTTAGAGTTAGGGTGAGGGCCAGGGTTAGGGTACAGGTCAGGCTTAGGGTTAGAGGCAGGGTCAGGGTTAGGGTCGCGGGTTAGAGTTAGCGTCACGGGTAAGGTTCACATGTTAGGGGTCACGGGTTAGGGTTACGAGTTTTGGTTAAGGTGCCGGGTTTGGGTTAGGGTCACGGGTTACGGTTAGGGTCGCGGGTTACAGTTAGGGTTCTGGTCACGGGTTAGGTTTAGGGTCACGGGTTAGGGTTAGGGTTAGGATTAGGGTTAGGGTTAAGGTCACAAGTTAGGGTTAGCGTTTGGGTCACAGGTTAGGGTTAGGGTCACGGATTAGGGTTAGGATCACAGGTTAGGGTCACTAGTTAGGGTCACGGGTAAGTTTTGGGTCACGGGTTAGGGCCACGAGTTAGGGTCACGGGTTAGGGTTAGTGTTATAGTCACATGTTAGGGTTAGGGTCACGGGTTAAGGTAAGGGGTCGGGTTAGGGTCACAAGTAAGGGTTAGGTTTAGGGGGAGGGCTACGGTTAGGGTCACGGGTTAGGGTTATGGTTAGGGTCACGGGTTAGGGTTAGTGTCACAGATTAGGGTTAGAGTCACAGGTTAGGGCTAGAGTAAGGTTAAGGTTAGGGTTCGGGTTAGGGTCTAAGTCGCGGTTTAGGGTTAGGGTTGGGGTTTAGGGTTAGGGGTTTGGGTTATAGTTAGGGGTTAGGGTTAGGTTTAGGGTTAGGGTAACGTATTAGGGGAAGGGTCACAGGTTAGGGTTAGGGTTACGGGTAAGGGTTAGAGTTAGGGTTAGGGTTAGAGTCACGGGTTAGGGTTAGGGTTATAGTCACGGGTAAGGGTTTAGGCTTAGGGGTTAGGGTTAGGGTTAGGGGTTACGGTTTGGGTTAGGGTCTAAGTCACGGTTTAGGGTAAGGGTTAGGGTTACGGTTTATGGTTGGGGTTTGGGTTAGGGTTACGGACTAGGTTTAGGGTTTAGAGTTAGTGTTATGGTCAGGGTTAGGGTTAGGCTTAGGGTTAGGGTTAAGGGTTAGGTTTAGTGTTTAGGCTTACAGTTAGGGTTTAGGGTTAGGGTTAGGGGTTAGGGTTAGGGTCACGGGTTAGGGTTAGGATCAGGGTCATGGTCAGGGTCAGGGTTAGGGTCAGGGTCAGGGTTAGAGTAAGGGCGAGGGTCAGGCTTAGGGTACAGGTCAGGCTTAGGGTTTGAGGCAGGGTTAGGGTTAGAGTCACGGGTTAGTGTTTGGGTTACGGTTAGGGTTAGGGTCACGGTTTAGGGTCACGGTTTAGGGTTTCGGTCACGGTTTCGGGTTTCGGTTAGGGTTAGGGTTAGGGTTTTGGGTCACGGGTTATGGATAGGGTTACGGTTTATGGTTAGGGTTAGGGTTAGGGTTACGGGCTAGGGTTAGGGTTTAGGGTTAGTGTTATGGCTAGGGTTAGGGTTCGGGTTAGGGTTTATGGTTAGAGTTAGAATTAGGGTAACGGGTTTAGGGTTAGGGTTAGGGTTAGGGTTTAGGGTTAGGGTAAGCGTTTGAGTAAGGGTTAGTGAGGGTTAGAGTTTGGGTTAGGGTCAGGGTTTAGGGTTAGGGTTTGGGGTTAGGGTCACAGGTTAGGGTTTAGGTCACGGGTTAGGGTTAGGGTTAGGGTCATGGGTTAGAGTTTGTGTCGCCGGTTGCTGTTAGCGTTATAGTCACGGGTTAGGGTTAGGGTTAAGGGTAAGGGTGAGGGTTTGAGTTAGGGTCACGGGTTAGGGTTAGGTTCACAAGTTAGGGTTAGGGTAAGGGTCACGGGTTAGGGTTAGGGTCACAGATTAGGGTTAGGGTCACAGGTTAGGGCTAGAGTTAGGTAAGGGTTAGGGTTCGGGTTAGGGTCTAAGTCGCGGTTTAGGGTTAGGGTTGGGGTTTAGGGTTAGGGGTTTGAGTTAGGGTTAGGGGTTAGGGTTGGGGTTAGGGTTAGGGCAACGTATTAGGGGAAGGGTCACAGGTTAGTGTTAGGGTTACGGGTAAGGGTTAGAGTTAGGGTTAGGGTAAGAGTCACAGGTTAGGGTTAAGGTAAGGTTCACGGGTTAGGGTTCAGCTCACGGGTTAGGGTTAGGGTAACGGGTTAGTGTCACGGGTTAGGGTTAGGGTTATAGTCACGGGTTAGGGTTTTGGGTTAGGGGTTAGGGTTAGGGTTAGGGGTTATGGTTTTGGTTAGGGTGACGGGTTAGAGTTAGGGTCCAGGGTTTGTGTTAGGGTTAGTGTTAGGGTTAGGCTTAGGGTTAGGGTCACAGGATAGGGTTAAGGTCACGGGTTAGGGTTAAGGTCATGGGTTCGGGTCACGGGTTAGGGTCTTGGGTTAGGGTTAGGGTCACGGGTTAGGGTTGGGTTATGGTTAAGGTCACGGGTTAGGGTTAGGGTAAGGTTTAGGGTTTAGGGTTTGGGTCACAGCTTAGGCTTAGAGTCAGAAGTTAGGGTTCGAGTAAGGCTTTGGGATAGGGTCACGGTTTAGGGTCACGGGTTAGGGTTAGTGTCACGGTTTAGGGTTAGGGTTATGGTTTGGGTTAGGGTTTAGGGTTAGGGTTAGGGTTAGTGTTAGGGTCAGGGTTGAAGTTAGGGTTACAGTTAGGGTTAGGTTTAGGGTCACGGGTTAGGGTTAGGGTTAGGGTTTAAAGTTAGGGTTAGCGTTAGCTTTAAGCTTTACGGTTAGGGCTAGGGTTAGGGTTAGGGGCTAAGGCTAGGGTTTAGTGTTAGTGTTATGGGTAGGGTTAGGGTTAGGGTAAGGGTTTATGGTTAGAGTTAGGGTTAGGGTTAGGGTTACGGTCAGGGTTAGGATTAGGGTTTAGGGTTAGGATTAGAGTTTGGGTTAGTGAGGGTTAGAGGTAGGGTTAGGGTTAGGAGTTAGGGTTTGGGTTAGGGGCTAGGGTCATGGGTTAGGGTTAAGGTCACGGGTAAGGGTTAGGGTCACGGGTTAGGGTTTTGGTTAGGGTCACCGGTTAGGGTTAGGGTCCCCGGTTAGGGTTAGGGTTATAATCACCGGTTAGGGTTAGGGTTAGCGTTTAGGGTTAGGGGTTAGGGTTAGGGTTAGCGTTACGAGTTAGGGTAACGAGTTAGGGTTAGGGTCACGGGTTTGGGTTAGGGTCACGGGTTAAGGTTATGGTAACGGATTAGGGTCACGGATTAGGGTCCCAGGTTAGGGTTAAAGTCACAGGTTAGGGTTTGGGTTAAGGTTAGGGTCACAGGTTAGGATCACGGGTTAGGGTTAGTGTTATAGTCACAGGTTAGGGTTAGGCTTAAGGTTACGGTCGCAAGCTTGGGTTAGGGTTAGGGTGAGGGTTAGGGTTAGGGTCACGGGTTAGGGTTAGGGTTAGGGTCACGCGTTTCAGGTACAGTAAGGGTTAGGGTTAGGGTTAGGGTAAAGGTTAAGGTCACGGTTTTGGGTCACGGGTTAAGGTCATGGGTTAGGGTCACTGGTAAGGGTAAGGGTCACGGGTTGGGGTCACCAGTTAGGGTCACGCGTTAGGGTTTGAGTCACAGGTTAGGGTCTCGAGTTAGGGTCAGAAGTTAGGGTTAGGGTCACGGGTTAGGGTTTGGGTTAGGGTCACGGGTTAGGGTCACGGGTCAGGGTTAGTGTTAGAATCACGGGTTAGGGTTAGGGTCACGGGTTATGGTTATGGTTAGGGTTAGGGTTAGGGTCACGGGTTAGGTTCAGGGTTAGGGTCACGGGTTAGGGTTAGGGTCACAGGTAAATGTTAGGGTTAGGGTTATGGTTAGGGTTAGGTTTAGGGTCACGGGTTAGGGTTAGGGCTTAAGTGAGGGTTAGGGTTAGGGTCGCGTGTTAGGGTTAGGGTCACGGGTGAGGTTTAGGGTTAGGGTCACTGGTTAGTGTTAGAGTCACGAGTTAGGGTTAGGGTTTGGGTTACGGATTACGGTTAGGGTCACGGGTTAGGGTTAGGGTCACGGGTTAGGGTTTGGGATAGGGTCACGGGTTAGGGTCACGGGTTTGGGTCACAAGTTAGGTTAGGGTTTGGGTGAGGGTTAGGGTTAGGGTCACGGGTTTAGGTTAGGGTCACAGGTTAGGGTAAGGGTGAGGGTTAGGGTTAAGGTCACGGGCTAGGGTTAGGGTTTAGGGTTAGTGTTATGGCTAGGGTTAGGGTTCGGGTTAGGGTTTATGGTTAGAGTTAGGTTAGGGTAACGGGTTTAGGGTTAGGGTTAGGGTTAGGGTTTAGGGTTAGGGTAAGCGTTTGAGTAAGGGTTAGTGAGGGTTAGAGTTTGGGTTAGGGTCAGGGTTTAAAGTTAGGGTTTGGGGTTAGGGTCACAGGTTAGGGTTTAGGTCACGGGTTAGGGTTAGGGTTAGTGTCACGGGTTAGAGTTTGTGTCACCGGTTGCTGTTAGCGTTATAGTCACGGGTTAGGGTTAGGGTTAAGGGTAAGGGTGAGGGTTTGAGTTAGGGTCACGGGTTAGAGGTTGGGTTACAAGTTAGGGTTAGGGTCACAGGTTAGGGCTAGAGTTAGGTTAGGGTTAGGGTTCGGGTTAGGGTCTAAGTCGCGGTTTAGGGTTAGGGTTGGGGTTTAGGGTCAGGGGTTTGGGTTAGGGTTAGGGGTTAGGGTTTGTGTTAGGGGTTAGGGTCATGGGTTAGGGTTAGGTTCACGGGTTAGGGTTAGGGTCACGGGTTAGTGTTTTGGTTAGAGTCACGGGTTAGGGTTTGGGTCCTCGGTTAGGGTTAGGGTTATAATCACGGGTTAGAGTTAGGGTTAGCATTTAGGGTTAGAGGTTCGGGTTAGGGTTAGCGTTACGAGTTAGGGAAACGATTTAGGGTAAGGGTCACAGGTTTGGGTTAGGGTCACAGGTTAAGGTTAGGGTCACGGGTTAGGGTCACGGATTAGGGTAACGTGTAAGGGTAAAGGTCACGGGTTAGGGTTTAGGTTAAGGTTAGGGTCACAGGTTAGGAACACGGGTTAGAGTTAGTGTTATAGTAACGGGTTAGGGTTTAGCTTAAGGTTACGGTCGCAAGCTTGGGTTAAGGTTAGGGTGAGGGTTAGGGTTAGGGTCACGGGTTAGGGTAAGGGTGAGATATAGGGTTAAGGTCACAAGTTAGGGTTAGGGTTAAGGTTAGGGTCACAACTTAGTATCACGGGTTAGGGTTAGTGTTATAGTCACGGGTTAGGGTTAAGGTCACCGGTTAGGTTAAGGGTTAGGGTCACAAGTTAGGGTTAGGGTCACGGGTAAATGTTAGGGTTAGGGTTATTGTTAGGGTTAGGGTTAGGGTAATGTGTTAGGGTTAGGGTCACGGGTTAGGTTTAGGATTAGGGTCACGGGTTAGTGTTAGAGTAATGGGTTACAGTTTGGGTTAGGGTCACGGGTTAGGGTCACCGGTTAGGGTTAGTGTTTGAGTCACGGGTTAGGGTTAGGGTCACGGGTTAGGGTTTGGGTCACGGGTAAATGTTAGGGTTAGGGTTAAGGTTAGGGTTAGGGTCATGGGTTAGGGTTAGGGTTTGGGTGAGGGTTTGGGTTAGGGTCACGGGTTAGGGTTAGAATAATGGGTTAGGGTTAGGGTTAGGGTGAGGGTTAGTGTTAGGGTCACGGGTTAGGGTTAGGGACACAGGTTAAGGTTAGGGTTAAGGTCAGGGTCACGGGTTAAAGAAACAGGGTAAGATCACGGGTAAGGGTACGAATCACGGGTTAGGGTCACGGGTTAGGTTTATGGTTTGTGTCACGGGTTAGGGTTAGGGTCACGGGTTTTTGTTAGGGTTTGGGTGAGGGTTAGGGTTAAGGTCACGGGTAAGGGTTTGAATCACAAGTTTGGGTTAGGGTTTGGGTGAGGGTTAGGGTTAAGGTCACGGGTAAGGGTTTGAATCACAAGTTAGGGTTAGGGTTTGGTTGAGGGTAAGAGTTAGGGTCACGGGTTAGGGTTAGGGACACAGGTTAGGGTTAGGGTTAGGGTTAGGGTTAGAAATAAGGTTATGGTTAGAGTCACAAGTTCGGGTTAAAGTTAGGGTCACGGGTTCGGGTTCGGGTCACGGGTTAGGGTTTGGGCCACGGGTTAGTGTCATGGGTAAGGGTTAGGGTTATAGTCACGGGTTAGGGTTTAGGGTTAGGGGTTAGGGTTAGGGTTAGGGGTTATGGTTTTGGTTAGGGTGACGGGTTAGAGTTAGGGTCCAGGGTTTGTGTTAGGGTTAGTGTTAGGGTTAGGCTTAGGGTTAGGGTCACGGGATAAGGTTAAAGTCACGGGTTAGGGTTAAGGTCATGGGTTAGGGTCACGAGTTAGGGTCTTGGGTTAGGGTTAGGGTCACAGGTTAGGGTTGGGTTATGGTTAAGGTCACGGGTTAGGGTTAGGGTTAGGTTTAGGGTTTAGGGTTTGGGTCACAGCGTAGGCTTAGGGTCAGAAGTTAGGGTTCGAGTAAGGGTTTGGGATAGAGTCACGGTTTTGGGTCACGGGTTAGGGTTAGGGTCACGGTTTAGGGTTAGGGTTATTGTTTGGGTTAGGGTTTAGGGTTAGGGTTTGTGTTAGGGTTAGGGTTAGGGTAAAAGGGTTACAGTTAGGGTTAGGTTTAGGGTCACGGGTTAGGGTTAGGGTTTAAAGTTAGGGTTAGCGTTAGCTTTAAGCTTTACGGTTAGGGCTAGGGTTAGGGTTAGGGTCTAAGGCTAGGGTTTAGTGTTAGTGTTATGGGTAGGGTTAGGATTAGGGTAAGGGTTTATGGTTAGAGTTAGGGTTAGGGTTAGGGTTAGGGTCAGGGTCAGGGTTAGGATTAGAGTTTAGGGTTAGGATTAGAGTTTGGGTTAGTGAGGGTTAGAGTTAGGGTTAGGGTTAGGAGTTAGGGTTTGGGTTAGGGGTTAGGGTCATGGGTTAGGGTTAAGGTCACGGGTTAGGGTTAGGGTCACGAGTTAGGGTTTTGGTTAGAGTCACGGGTTAGGGTTAGGGTCCCCGGTTAGGGTTAGGGTTATAATCACCGGTTAAGTTTAGGGTTAGCGTTTAGGGTTAGGGGTTAGGGTTAGGGTTAGCGTTACGAGTTAGGGTAACGAGTTAGGGTTAGGGTCACGGGTTTGGGTTAGGGTCACGGGTTAAGGTTATGGTCACGGGTTAGGGTCACGTATTTAAGGTCACAGGTTAGGGTTAAGGTCACAGGTTAGGGTTTGGGTTAAGGTTAGGGTCACAGGTTAGGATCACGGGTTAGGGTTAGTGTTATAGTCACAGGTTAGGGTTAGGCTTAAGGTTACGGTCGCAAGCTTGGGTTAGGGTTAGGGCGAGGGTTAGGGTTAGGGTCACGAGTTAGGGTTAGGGTTAGGGTCACGCGTTACGGGTACAGTAAGGGTTAGGGTTAGGGTTAGGGTAAAGGTTAAGGTCACGGTTTTGGGTCACAGGTTAAGGTCATGGGTTAGGGTCACTGGTAAGGGTAAGGGTCACGGGTTAGTGTCACCAGTTAGGGTCACAAGTAAGGGTTTGAGTCACAGGTTAGGGTCTCGAGTTAGGGCCTGAAGTTAGGGTTAGGGTCACGGGTTAGGGTTTGGGTTAGGGTCACGGGTTAGGGTCACGGGTCAGGGTTAGTGTTAGAATCACGGGTTAGGGTTAGGGTCACGGGTTATGGTTATGGTTAGGGTTAGGGTTAGGGTTAGGGTCACGGGTTAGGTTTAGGGTTAGGGTCACGGGTTAGGGTTAGGGTCACAGGTAAATGTTAGGGTTAGGGTTATGGTTAGGGTTAGGTTCAGGGTCACGGGTAAGGGTTAGGGCTTAAGTGAGGGTTAGGGTTAGGGTCACGTGTTAGGGTTAGGGTCACGGGTGAGGTTTAGGGTAAGGGTCACTGGTTAGTGTTAGAGTCACGAGTAAGGGTTAGGGTTTGGGTTACGGATTACGGTTAGGGTCACGGTTTAGGGTTAGGGTCACGGGTTAGTGTTAGAGTCACGAGTTAGGGTTAGGGTTTGGGTTACGGATTACGGTTAGGGTCACGGTTTAGGGTTAGGGTCACGGGTTAGGGTTTGGATTAGTATCACGGGTTAGGGTCACGGGTTTGGGTCACAAGTCACGGTTAGGGTTTAGGTGAGGGTTAGGGTTAGGGTCACGGGTTTAGGTTAGGGTCACAGGTTAGAGTAAGGGTGAGGGTTAGGTTTAAGGTCACAGGTTAGGGTTAGGGTTAAGGTTAGTGTCAAAAGTTAGTATCACGGGTTAGGGTTAGTGTTACAGTCACGGGTTAGGGTTAGGGTTAGGGTTAGGGTTAAGGTTAGGGTTACGGTTACGGTGAGGGTTAGGGTTAGGGTTTGGGTCACGGGTTAGGTTTAGGGTTAGGGTCACAGATTAGGGTTAGGGTCACGGGTAAATATTAGGGTTAGGGTTAGGGTTAAGGTTAGGGTCAGGGTCACGGGTTAGGGTTCAGGTTTGGGTGAGGGTTAGGGTAGGGTCAGAGGTTAGGGTTATGGTCGCGTGCTAGGGTTAGGGTCACGGGTTAGGTTTAAGATTAGGGTCGCGGGTTAGTGTTTGAGTCACGAGTTAGGGTTAGGGTTTGGGTAACAGATTTCGGTTAGGGTCACCGGTTAGGGAAAGGGTCACGGGTTAGGGTCACGAGTTAGGGTCACGGGTTAGGGTTAGGGTCACAAGTTACGGTTTGGGTTAGGGTCACGGGTTAGGGTCACGGGTTAGGGTTAGTGTTAGAGTCACAGGTTAGGGTTAGGGTCACGGGTAAATGTTAGGGTTAGGGTTAAGGTTAGAGTTAGGGTAATGGGTTAGGGTTAGCGTTTGGGTGAGGGTTTGGGTTAGGGTCAAGGGTTAGGGTCAGAATAATGGGTTAGGGTTAGAGTGAAGGTTAGTGTTAGGGTCACGGGTTAGGGTTAGGGACACAGGTTAGGGTTAGGGTTAGGGTTAGGTTTAGAGGTAAGGTTATGGTTAGAGTCACAAGTTCGCGTAAAAGTTAGGGTCACGGGTTCAGGTTCGGGTCACGGGTTAGGGTTAGGGCCACGGGTTAGTGTCATGGGTAAGGGTTAGGCTTATAGTCACGGCTTAGGGTTTAGGGTTAGGGGTTAGGGTTAGGGTTAGGGGTTATGGTTTTGGTTAGGGTGACGGGTTAGAGTTAGGGCCCAGGGTTTGTGTTAGGGTTAGTGTTAGGGTTAGGCTTAGGGTTAGGGTCACGGGTTAGGGTTAAGGTCACGGGTTAGAGTTAAGGTCACGGGTTAGGGTTAAGGTCACAGGTTAGGGTCACGAGTTAGGGTCTTGGGTTAGGGTTCGGGTCACGGGTTAGGGTTGGGTTATGGTTAAGGTCACGGGTTAGGGTTAGGGTTAGGTTTAGGGTTTAGGGTTTGGGTCACAGCTTAGGCTTAGGGTCAGAAGTTAGGGTTCGAGTAAGGGTTTGGGATAGGGTCACGGGTTAGGGTCACGGGTTAGGGTTAGTGTCACGGTTTAGGGTTAGGTTTAGGGTTTGCGTTAGAGTTTAGGGTTAGGGTTAAAGTTAGGGTAACGCTTAGGGTTAGGTTTAGGGTAACGGGTTAGGGTTAAAAGTTAGGGTTAGGGTTTAAAGTTAGGGTTAGCGTTAGCTTTAAGCTTTACGGTTAGGGCTAGGGTGAGGGTTAGGGGCTAGGGTTAGGGTTTAGTGTTAGGGTTAGGGTTAGGGTTAGGGTTAAGGGTTAGGGTCATGGGTTACGGTTAGGGTCACTGGTTAGGGTTAGGGTCCCGGGTTAAGGTCACGGGTTAGGGTCACAAGTTACGGTTAGGGTTTGGGTGAGGGTTAGGGTTAGGGTCACGGGTTAAGGTTAGGGTCACGGGCTAGGGTCACGGATTAGGGACACGGGTTAGGGTTAAGGTCACAGGTTAGGGTTAGGGTTAAGGTTATGGTCAAAAGATAGTATCACGGGTTAGGGTTAGTGTTATAGTCACGGGTTAGGGTTAGGGTTAGGGTTAGGGTTAGGGTTAGGGTGAGGGTTAGGGTTAGGGTCACGGGTTAGGTTTTGGATTAGGGTCGCGGGTTAGTGTTTGAGTCACGAGTTAGGGTTAGGGTTTGTGTCACAGATTACGGTTAGGGTCACCGGTTAGGGTAAGAGTCACGGGTTAGGGTCACGAGTTAGGGTCACGGGTTAGGGTTAGGGTCACGGGTTACGGTTTTGGTTAGGGTCACAGGTAAGGGTCACGGGTTAGGGTTAGTGTTAGAGTCACAGGTTGGGGTTAGGGTCACGGGTAAATGTTAGGGTTAGGGTTAAGGTTAGTGTTAGGGTCATGGGTTAGGGTTAGGGTTTGGGTGAGGGTTTATGATTTGGGACACGGGTTAGGGTTAGAATAATGGGTTAGGGTTAGGGTGAAGGTTAGTGTTAGGGTCACGGGTTAGGGTTAGGGACACAGGTTAGGGTTAGGGTTAAGGTCAGGGTCATGGGTTAAGGTAACAGGGTGAGGTCACGGGTAAGCTGTCAGGTCACGGGTTAGGGTCACGGGTTAGGTTTATGGTTAGTGTCACGAGTTAGGGTTAGGGTCACGGGTTTGGGTTAGGGTTTGGGTGAGGGTTAGAATTAGGGTCACGGGTTAGGGTTAGGGACACAGGTTAGGGTTAGGGTTAGGGTTAGAGGTAAGGTTATGGTTAGAGTCACAAGTTCGGGTTAAAGTTAGGGTCACGGGTTCGGGTTCGGGTCACGGGTTAGGGTTAGGGCCACGGGTTAGTGTCATGGGTAAGGGTTAGGGTTATAGTCACAGGTTAGGGTTTAGGGTTAGGGGTTAGGGTTAGGGTTAGGGGTTATGGTTTTGGTTAGGGTGACGGGTTAGAGTTAGGGCCCAGGGTTTGTGTTAGGGTTAGTGTTAGGGTTAGGCTTAGGGTTAGGGTCACGGGTTAGGGTTAAGGTCACGGGTTAGGGTTAAGGTCACAGGTTAGGGTCACGAGTTAGGGTCTTGGGTTAGGGTTCGGGTCACGGGTTAGGGTTGGGTTATGGTTAAGGTCACGGGTTAGGGTTAGAGTTTTGGTTAGGGTCACGGTTTAGAGTTAGGGTTAGGTTTAGGGTTTAGGGTTTGGGTCACGGCTTAGGCTTGGGGTCTGAAGTAAGGGTTCGGGTAAGGGTTTGGGATAGGGTCACGGTTTAGGGTCACAGGTAAGGGTTAGGGTCACGGTTTAGGGTTAGGGTTATTGTTTGGGTTAGGGTTTAGGGTTAGGGTTAGGGTTAGTGTTAGGGTTAGGGTTAAAGTTAGGGTTACGGTTAGGGTTAGGTTTAGGGTCACGGGTTAGGGTTAGGGTTTAAAGTTAGGGTTAGCGTTAGCTTTAAGCTTTACGGTTAGGGCTAGGGTGAGGGTTAGGGGCTAGGGTTAGGGTTTAGTGTTAGGGTTAGGGTTAGGGTTAGGGGTTAGGGTCATGGGTTAGGGTTAGGGTACCGGGTTAAGGTTAGAGTTAGGATTAGGGTCACGGGTTAGGGTTATAATCACGGGTTAGGGTTAGGGTTAGGGTTAGCGTTTAGGGTTAGGGGTTAGGGTTATGGTTAGCGTTGCGAGTTAGGGTTACGAGTTAGGGTTAGGGTCACGGGTTCGGGTTACGGTCACGGGTTAAGGTTAGGGTCACGGGATAGGGTCACGGATTAGGGTCATGGGTTAGAGTTAAGGTCACCGGTTAGGGTTTGGGTTAAGGTTAGGGTCACAGTTTAGGATCATGGGTTAGGGTTAGTGTTATAGTCACGGGTTAGGGTTATGGTTAGGGTTAGGCTTAAGGTTACGGTCGCAAGTTTGGGTTAGGGTTAGGGTGAGGGTTAGGGTTACGGTCACGGGTTAGGGTTAGGGTCACGCATTTCGGGTACAGTAAGGGTTAGGGTTAGGGTTAGGGTTAGGGTTAGGGTTAGGGTTAAGCTTAAGGTCACGGTTTAAGGTCACGTGTTAAGGTCATGGGTTAGGGTCACTAGTTAGGGTAAAGGTCACAGGTTAGGGTCACCAGTTAGGGTCACGGGTTAGAGTTAGGGTCACAGGTTAGGGTCACGAGTTAGGGTCACGGGTTAGGGTTAGGGTCACGGGTTAGGGTTTGGGTTAGGGTCACGGGTTAGGGTTAGGGTCACGGGTTATGGGTATGGTTAGGGTTAGGTTTAGGGTCACGGGTTAGGTTTAGGGTTAGGGTCACTGGTTAAAGATAGGGTCACGGGAAAATGTTAGTGTTAGGGTTATGGTTAGGGTTAGGGTTTGGGTTAGGGTCACGGGTTAGGGTTAGGGTCACGGGTTATGGGTATGGTTAGAGTTAGGGTTAGGTTTAGGGTCACGGGTTAGGTTTAGGGTTAGGGTCACAGGTTAAAGATAGGGTCACGGGAAAATGTTAGTGTTAGGGTTATGGTTAAGGTTAGGGTTTGGGTCACGAGTTAGGGTCACGAGTTAGGGTCACGGGTTAGGGTTAGGGTCACGGGTTAGGGGTATGGTTAGGGTTAGATTTAGGGTCACGGGTTAGGTTTAGGGTTAGGGTCACAGGTTAAAGATAGGGTCACGGGAAAATGTTAGTGTTAGGGTTATGGTTAAGGTTAGGGTTAGGGTCACGTGTTTGGGTTAGGGCTTGGGTGAGGGTTCGGGTCACGGGTTAGGGTTAGGGTCACGTGTTTGGGTTAGGGTCACGGGTTAGGTTTAGGGTTAGGGTCACGTGTTAGTGTTAGAGTCACAAGTTAGGGTTAGGGTTTGGGTCACGAATTACGGTTAGGGTCACGGGTTAGGGTCACGGGTTAGGGTTAAGGTCACGGGTTAGGGTTTGGGTTAAAGTTAGGGTCACAGGTTAGAATCACGGGTTTGGGATAGTGTTATAGTCACGAGTTAGGGTTAGGGTTAGGGTTAGGGTTAGGCTTAAGGTTACGGTCGCAAGCTTGGGTTAGGGTTGGGGTGAGGGTTTGGGTTAGGGTCACGGGTTAAGGTTAGGGTTAGGGTCATGCGTTACGGATACAGTAAGGGTTAGGGTTAGGGTTAGGGTTAGGGTTAGGGTTAGGGTTAGTGTTAGGGTTAGGGTTCGGGTTAGGGTTAAGGAAAATGTCACGGTTTAGGGTCACAAGTTAAGGTCATGGGTAAGGGTCACTGGTTAGGGTAAGGGTCACGGGTTAGGGTTACCAGTTTGGGTCACATGTTAGGGTTTGGGTCACAAGTTAGGGTCATGAGTTAGGGTCACGGGTTAGGGTTAGGGTCACGGGTTAGGGTTTGGGTTAGGGTCACGGGTAAGGGTCACGGATTAGGGTTAGTGTTAGAGTCACAGGTTAGGGTTCGGGTCACGGGTTATAGTTATGGTTAGGGTTAGGGTTAGGGTCACGGGTTAGGTTTAGGGTTAGGGTCACGGGTTAGGGTTAGGGTCACGGGTAAATATTAGGGTTAGGGTTATGGTTAAGGTTAGGGTTAGGGTCACGGGTTTGGGTTAGGGCTTGTGTGAGGGTTAGGGTTAGGGTCACGTGTTAGGGTTAGGGTCACAGGTTAGGTTTAAGGTTAGGGTCACGGGTAGTGTTAGAGTCACGAGTTGGGGTTAGGGTTTGGGTCACGGATTACGGTTAGGGTCATGGGTAAGGGTTAGGGTCACGGGTCAGGGTCACCAGTTAGGGTCACGTAGTAGGGTAAAAGTCATGGGTTACGGTCACCTGTTAGGGTCACTGGGTAGAGTTAGGGTCGCGGGTTAGGGGTTGGGTTAGGGTCACGGGTTAGGGTCACGGGTTAGGGTTAGTGTTAGAGTCACGGGTTAGGGTTAGGGTCACGGGTAAATGTTAGGGTTAGGGTTAAGGTAAGGGTTAGGGCCACGGGTTAGGGTCACTGGTTAGGGTCACAAGTTACGGTTAGGGTTTGCATGAGTGTTAGGGTTTGGGTCACGGGTTAAGGTTAGGGTCACGGGTTAGGGTTAGGGTGAGGGTTAGGGTTATAGACACGGGTTAGGGTTAGGGTTAAGGTTGGGGTCACAGGTTAGTATCACGGGTTAGGGTTAGTGTTATAGTCTCAGGTTAGGGTTAGGGTTAGGGTTAGGGTTAGGGTTAGGCTTAAGGTTACAATCACAATCTAGGGTTAGGGTTAGGGTGAGGGTTAGGGTTAGGGTCACGGGTTAGGGTTAGGGACACAGGTTAGGGTTAGGGTTAAAGTCAGGGTCATGGGTTATGGTAACAGGGTGAGGTCACGGGTAAGGGTACGGGTCACGGGTTAGGGTCACGGGTTATGTTTATGGTTAGTGTCACGGGTTAGGGTTAGGGTCACGGGTTTGGGTTAGG
>JAVTVJ010003372.1:0-10783 GCA_034509425.1 Eopsaltria australis
AGGGCTGTCAGTACACATCTGGCAGCAGGGCCCTGAGGGCCCAACAAGGTCTGTTGGTATTTAGTCCCATGGCTTCAGAGATGCTGAAAAAAGATACACTACCTGGGAAAAGGGGCTGTTTGTGGTTAGCTTAGCTCTGATAGAAGTGGAGAAAATGACACAACAACAACAAATTGTTTTGAGTTGCCTTTTCAAAGTTATTAGGGCAGCTTTTACCGGGACCCCCCAATCTGACGGGGTGGCTCAGAGAGCCTTAGTTAGAAAGTGGGATGCTCAGATTGAACACTATTGTAACACTTCTATAATAAGGCGTAAAAACTGGCATACAAGAAGATTAGGTAGAGCAGACAAACTGCTCAGTTATTAAGTAGCTCAATAGCTCCTCCCGTGAAACAGAGGGGGAAGGCAGTGCCCAAGTTGGCGAGCTGATAGCTGTTTGGAGTGTTCTCCAATGTGAAGTACAGAATATCTTTCTTGTTTGTATCTCTACTTATTTCTATGCTGTGTTTCAGGAATGGACTGAGTGGCTTTCTTTTTGGCAGCAAAAAGCATGGACAGCCTCTGATGCCCTAGGGAAGGAGCATCGGACAAATACATGCTGGATAATTTCATCATTTTAAACTTTTCTGCCCCTTGGTGGCAGGCTCTGTTGTGTTTACTTTTCACAGGGGAACACCGAGGGACATGATGAATTTATAGATTTAAAATAAATGCCATAGCAAAGCCCATATTGAGTGCAGTGGCTACATACTATGGTATAAACACCCCCCTTTTGCTGGATGACAAGAATAATGCTTTTTCCCTCCCTTTTTGGTAACATGAGGTGATGATTGCTGAACTTTTTGTTAAACTTAGCTGTTGTACAATTTTCCCATAAAATCATGTGTGGAAAAAACAATACAAGATACTGCGGTGGGGGGGACTTGAAGTTGATGTTGTAATACCTATCACCCAACCATCGGTTATGCTAAGCCTGAAAATTTTTGAAATTGGACCAAATATAATGAGGACCAGCTATGGTCTCTCAAACAAGTTAAATTGCTAATGCACAGAAATTCAGCCACCTTGTTCATCTTTTAACACAAAGAGACATAACCAGTGTTGTGGGAACAGGATTGGGAATCTCGAATAGCATTGATTCAGAAGTATTAATGAATAAATTGGCTGTCACAATTAGAGATTTAACCAAATTACAACGACCACTGCAGTTGTCATTAACCCACCAGTGGTTGTTATCAAACATATTAACTCAGTGAATGTTAACCGTATGTAATGCTTCAGTGCATTCAATATTCCCTATCATTGCATTGGGGCTGAATTGGGGTGGAACTTTTCTTTATCCTTTTGAGCATAAGCAATGGACCTGTCAAATTGGTAAAAAAAATGGCAAACTGTGGATTTAGAAACTTGTGTTGTCCGGGAACAACTAGGGTTCATTTGCGAAAGCAATGCAATCGGAGCTCAGGACATTTGCTTAGACACGGAGCAGAATATTTGTCATTTTGAAATTCATCCTAAAGAGAATCTTGAAACAGTGCTTGTGTATATAGACAATGGATGTGCATGCGTGAGAACTGCTTGTGATCAAATAGTTGTAGAAAATTTGGTGATGGACACTAAAAATCATTCCAATTGTTGTGTTTGTAATTTTACTAAAATTGTAGGATGTGATTTTTTTTATTTAGCTTCAGTCACTTCTTATCACCTATTGCAATCCAATTACTCACTGATACACCAAGTTGTGCCTACCCGCATTGGGATGAACCTTACCTTGGTAAAGCAATTGTTGCTTCATCAGGATTTAATCAAAATTTTGGAAAAGATCAAAAGAACGGACAGAAAACCTTGGGAACTGTTGATCACAATGTAAACGAAATACATCGTGTTCTGGAAAGGGTAAGAAAGGATGCTGACCACAGTTGGTGGGATACCCTTTTTGGGTGGTCACCTACTGCCACCGGGGTCCTGAATAAATTGTGTCATCCCATCATTGTTCTCTTGATTTTAGTTTTAGTAGGTTTTGTCTTATCGGCAATTTTGTATATCATGAACTGGAGAATGATGAAACGAGTAGCATACTTGACATCCATAATGAATATGCATAATCTGGTGATGTTTCATCCTCTGTGGACACCCCTGACATTATTGATGCAAGGCGAGCTAAGGTGTAATAAGAAATTGGATAAATACTTTACTGCTTATTGTAATCTAAACAATTATTAATAAAATATTAAGGTATTTTTATTGTTTTGTGATTCAATCAATTAATGTAATTTTAAAGTGTAACGATGTATTAATGTAATTTTGAACTATAATGATTTAAATAATTATTAAGATGATTTTAAGCTATAATAAGAAATTAAACTGGTTTATTTGAATAATTATTAATGAAATTTTATTATAATAAGGCAATTGTTGCCCTGTTGAAATTTAAACAAAATTTTATATGATTAAAATTGCTTATTCTTTTGCTTCCTTTTCCATTTCTTTTTCCTTCTCTCTTTCTCTTTTGTCTCTGTTTTCCGGGGTATGCTACCGGCATGGATGAGTCCTGAAGACATCGTGACAACACTACAGACTCCAGAAGGCATCGTGACAACGCTACAGGTTCCTGACGACGATCGTGAGCCACGGGGTGGTGTAAGAGTCTGGACGGAAATCCCTTGTCTGCCTCACGACCATCGACAGAAGCAGAGGCCGAAAACCCAGAGACCCTAAGAGGGGAAAAGGACTTTTGCACAATAGAAGTCCAGCCAGATCTTGATGGGGTGCCTGCCAGGTGCCCAGGTGTACTGCAGAGCTGTGCTGCTGAGCTGTGCTGCAGAGGCGTGTTGGTACATGCCTGTGGGAACCGCATTCTCCCGGCTACCGGGATGGAAAGAACCGAACTATATGTCCGGTACAGCTGCACCTGTACTCTAAAACAATGGGCCTTACTCCCCACCTGCTGGCTAATTGCCCCTCGTCTCTGGAGGGATTGCCTCATCTCTTGCTTACCTGCCCCCCCGCTTTCGAAAAGACTATAAAGAGACTCTCAAAAGGTACCCCTACGAGATCTCCCTACGGACGAGACGAATCCATCGGATCCGGACGAGGACCTCGTCGTGCCGTGGTAGCTATGCCCCTCCTTTTCTCTCTCTCTCTTTCCTTCTCTCTCTCTCTTTTTTCTCTCTCTCTCTCTTCTATCGCATAAGCGTGTTGTTGGCACTCAATAAAGTGCTTTTGATTTTGATTTAAGCAAAAATACTTGTCCCTGTTTTTTTTTGCACTCTGAGATTTAAAGTAACGAACCATCACGACCCCCGCTCCTACGAGCGGATCGTGACATCCATGTGAAAGAAAACTCAGTCTGCCAAATCCATGATGCCAGTTTTAAGGAGGCATTTAGCCCTACAATTGCAACCAGAAATCTGGTTGATGGCAGCTTGGGTGTGGGAAGGATCTTGATCCGTGCGGCATCTCAGGTGGCGTCCGGGAGCAGAGTGCCTTAGGGCCGGGACACAAAAAGTGTCCCTTTTCTCTGAGAAAGAGAGCTCTGCCCCCAAGTTTCTTGATGTCAGTTTGGAGGAGGGTTTTGGCCCTGCAAGGGCAGCCAGGGTCCCTGTTGGTGGCAGCTTGGGTCTGCGAGGAATCTTGATCCATACGGAATATCAGGAGGAAGCAGGGAGCACAGTGCCTTAGGGCCGGGACACAAAAAGTGTCCGGTTTCTCTGAGAAGAGAACTCTGCCCCCACTCTGATGTCAGTTTGGGAGGAGGTTTTGGCCCTTGCAAGGGCAGCCAGGGTCCCTTGTCGGTGGAGCTGGGTCTGTGACGGCATTAGCTGCCATGCGGAATTTGAAGAGGCGGCTGTCGACTCCCAGACATTGGGGCCTTCGATACAAACAATGCCTTTTCCATGAAAGCATAAACTCATTCCCCAACCAGATGCAGTTGTTTAGGACGCATTAAGCCCTCCTACGAATTGCCAGCCAGAGCTTCTAGATGATGGCAGACTTGGGTCGGGAAAGGGATTTTGCATCCGTGCCGGCATTTTCAATGGTGGCGTGCCGGATCACAGTGCCTCTAGGCCGGACACAAAAGTGTCCCTCTTTTCTACTGAAGAAAGAGAACTCTTGCCCCCAGTTTCTGATGTCACTTTTGGAGGAGGGTTTTGCCCTGCAAGGGCAGCCAGGGTCCTTGTCAGTGGCAGCTTGGGTCTATAGGGATCTTGCTCCATGCGGAATTTGAAGAGGCGGCAGTTTTTTCCCCAGAGATGGGGCCTACGATGCAAATGATGGCACTTATCCACGTGAAAGAAAACTTTGGCCCGAAATTCATGATGTCGGTTTGGTGGAGGATTGAGCCCTACAAATGCAACCAGAGTCCTGGTTGATGGCAGCTTGCGTCAGCGAATAATTTTGATCCATACAGAATTTCAGGTGGCGTCGGGGAGCACAGTGCCTTACGGCCGGGACACAAAAAGTGTCCCTTTTCTCTGAGAAAGAGAAGTCTGCCCCCCAGTTTTCTGATGTCAGTTTGGTGGAGGGTTTTGGCCCTGCAAGGGCAGCCAGGGTCCGTTGTCGCGGCAGCTGGGGGTCTGCGAGAATCTTGATCCATGCGGAATTCAGCAAGCAGCAGGAGAACAAGTGCCTTTAGGGCCGCGACACCAAAAAAGTGTTCCCCTTCTTCTGCTGGAAGAAAGAGAACTTCTGCCCCCCAGTTCTTCTTTGATGTCCAGTTTGGAGGAGCTTTGGCCCTGCAAAGGCAGCCAGGGTCCTTGTCACTGGCAGCTTCGGTCTGGGAAGGATCTTGATCCATGCGGCATTTCAGGCGGCGTCTGGGAGCAGAGTGCCTTAGGGCCACGACAAAAAAAGTGCCTTTTCTCTGAGAAAGAGGGCTCTGCCCCCCAGTTTCTTGATGTCAGTTTGGAGGAGGGTTTTGGCCCTGCAAGGGCAGCCAGGGTCCTTGTCGGTGGCAGCTTGGGTCTGCGAGGAATCTTAATCCATGCGGAATTTTAGCATGCAGTTGTCAACTCCCAGATATATGGCCTTCGATACAAACAATGGTGCTTTTCCATGTGAAAGAAAACTCAGTCCCCCCAGATCCATGATGCCAGTTTTTAGGAGGCATTTAGCCCTACAATTGCAGCCAGAGTTCTAGTTGATGGCAGCTTGGGTCTGGGAAGGATCTTGATCCATGCGGCATTTCAAGTGGCGTCCGGGCAGAGTGCCTTAGGGCCAGGACACAAAAAGTGTCCCTTTTCTCTGAGAAAGAGAACTCTGCCCCCCAGTTTCTTGATGTCAGTTTGGAGGAGGGTTTTGGCCCTGCAAGGGCAGCCAGGGTCCTTGTCAGTGGCAGCTCTGGTCTGCGAGGAATCTTGATCCATGCGGAATTTCAGCATGCGGCTGTCAATTCCCAGACATGGGGCCTTCGATACAAATGATGGCACTTTTCCACGTGAAAGAAAACTCAATCTCCCAAATCCATGATGCCAGTTTTTAGGATGCATTTAGCCCTACAATTGCAGCCAGAGTTCTAGTTGATGGCAGCTTGCGTCAGCCAGTAATCTTGATCCATACGGAATTTCAGGTGGCGTCCGGGAGCACAGTGCCTTAGGGCTGGGACACTAGAAGTCCCCCTTTTCTCTGAGAAAGGGAACTCTGCCCCCCAGTTTCTTGATGTCAGTTTGGAGGAGGGTTTTGGCCCTGCAAGGGCAGCCAGGGTCCTTGTTGGTGGCAGCTTGGGTCTGCGAGGAATCTTGATCCATGCGGAAATTCAGCATGCGGCTGTCAACTCCCAGACATGGGGCCTTCGATACAAATGATGGCACTTTTCCATGTGAAAGAAAACTCAGTCTCCCAAATCCATGTTTCCAGTTTTTAGGAGGCATTTAGCCCTACAAATGCAGACAGCGTTCTAGTTTATGGCAGCTTGCGTCTGGCAGGGGTCTAGATTCTTACGGAATTTCAGGTAGCGTCCGGGAGCATAGTGCCTTAGGGGTGGGACAAAAAAACTGTCACTTTTCTCTGAGAAAGGGAACTCTGCCCCCCACTTTCTTGATGTCAGTTTGGAGGAGGGTTTTGGCCCTGCAAGGGCAGCCAGGGTCCTTGTCGGTGGCAGCTTGGGTCTGTGACATCTGCTCCATGCGGAATTTGAAGAGGCGGCAGTCGACTCCCAGACATGGGGCCTTCGATACAAAAATGCGCTTTCCGATCTGAAAGAAAACTCAGTCTCCCAGATTCATGATGCCAGTTTTTAGAAGGAATTTAGACCTACAATTGCAGCCAGAGTTCTAGTTGATGGCAACGTGGGTCTGTGAAGGATCTTGATCTGTGCGGAATTTCAGGTGACGTCCGGGAGCAGAGTGCCTTAGGGCCAGGACACAAAAAGTGTCCCTTTTCTCTGAGAAAGAGAACTCTGCCCCCCACTTTCTTGATGTCAGTTTGGAGGAGGGTTTTGGCCCTGCAAGGGCAGCCAGGGTCCTTGTCGGTGGCAGCTTGGGTCTGTGATGGATCTTGCTCCATGCGGAATTTGAATAGGCGGCTGTCGACTCCCAGACAGGGGGCCTACGATACAAATGATGGCACTTTTCCACGTGAAAGAAAACTCAGTCTCCCAGATTCATGATGCCAGTTTTTAGAAGGAATTTAGACCTACAATTGCAGCCAGAGTTCTAGTTGATGGCAACGTGGGTCTGTGAAGGATCTTGATCTGTGCGGAATTTCAGGTGACGTCCGGGAGCAGAGTGCCTTAGGGCCAGGACACAAAAAGTGTCCCTTTTCTCTGAGAAAGAGAACTCTGCCCCCCACTTTCTTGATGTCAGTTTGGAGGAGGGTTTTGGCCCTGCAAGGGCAGCCAGGGTCCTTCTCGGTGATAGCTTTGGTCTGTGAGGGATCTTGCTCCATGCGGAATTTAAAGAGTCGTCAGTCGACTCCCAGACATGGGGCCTACGGTAGAAATGATGGAACTTATCCACGTGAAAGAAAACTCAGTCTCCCAGATCCATGATGCCAGTTTAAAGGAGGCATTTAGCCCTACAATTGCAGCCAGAGTTCTAGTTGATGGCAGCTTGGGTCTGGGAAGGATCTTGATCCATAATGAATTTCAGGTGGCGTCCGGGAGAACAGTGCCTTCGGGCCGGGACACAAAAAGTGTCCCTTTTCTCTGAGAAAGAGAACTCTGCAACCCATTTTCTTGATGTCAGTTTGGAGGAGGGTTTTGGCCCTGCAAGGGCAGCCAGGGTCCTTCTCGGTGGCAGTTTGGGTCTGTGAGGGATCTTGCTCCATGCGGAATTGAAGAGGCAGCTTTCGACTCCCAGACATGGGGCCTACAATACAAATGATGGAACTTATGCACGTGAAAGAAAACTCAGTCTCCCAGATCCATGATGTCAGTTTTTAGGAGGCATTTAGCCCTACAATTGCAGCCAGAGTTCTAGTTGATGGCAACTTGGGTCTGGGAAGGATCTTGATCCATACGGAATTTCAGGTGGCGTCCGGGAGCACAGTGCCTTCAGACCGGGACACAAAAAACGTCCCTTTTCTCTGAGAAAGTGAACTCTGCCTCCCACTTTCTTCATGTCAGTTTGGAGGAGGGTTTTGGCCCAGCAAGGGCAGCCAGGGTCCTTCTCGGTGGCAGCTTGGGTCTGCGAGGAATCTTAATCCATGCTGAATTTCAGCATGCGGCTGTCGACTCCAAGATATGGGGCCTTCAATACAAAAAAATGGCGCTTTTCCATGTGAAAGGAAACTCAATCCTCCAGATCCATGATGCCTTTTTTTAGGAGGCATTTAGCCCTACAATTGCAACCAGAGTTCTGGTTGATAGCAACTTGGGTCTGGGAAGGATCTTGATCCGTGCAGCATTTCAGCTGGCGTCCGGGAGCACAGTGCCTTAGGGCCGGGACACAAAAAGTGTCCCTTTTCTGTGAGAAAGAGAACTCTGCCCCCCAGTTTCTTGATGTCAGTTTGGAGGAGGGTTTTGGCCAGGCAAGGGCAGCCCGGGTCCTTGTCGGTGGCAGCTTGGGTCTGTGAGGGATCTTGCTCCATGCGGAATTTGAAGAGGTGGCAGTCGACTCCCAGACATAGGGCCTACGATACATATGATGGCACTTTTCCACGTGAAAGAAAACTTAGGCCCCCAGATTCATGATGTCGGTTTGGTGGAGGGTTTTAGCCCTACAAATGCAACCAGAGTTCTGGTTGATGGCATCTTCTGTCAGCGAATAATCTTGATCCATCCAGAATTTCAGGTGGCGTCCGGGAGCACAGTGCCTTAGGGCCGGGACACAAAAAGTGTCCCTTTTCTCTGAGAAAGAGAACTCTGCCCCCCACTTTCTTGATGTCAGTTTGGAGGAGGGTTTTGGCCCTGCAAAGGGCAGCCAGGGTCCTTGTCGGTGGCAGCTTGGGTCTGCGAGGAATCTTAATCCATGCGGAATTTCAGCATGCGGCTGTCAACTCCCAGATATGTGGCCTTCGATGCAAACAATGGCATTTCCATGTGAAAGAAAACTCAGTCCCCCAGATGCATGATGCCAGCTTTTAGGAGGCATTTAGCCCTACAATTGCAGCCAGAGTTCTAGCTGATGGCAGCTTGGGTCTGGGAAGGATCTTAATCCATGCGGCATTTCAGGTGGCGTCCAGTGTTGCCTTTTCCCCCAGCCTGGAAAAGAAACTCGAGATCATTTTAGCAAGGAGGTAATATAAAAGGGGGATCTTTATTTTGAAGGTCTTCAGGAGCAGTTATGGAAAGGTGTCCATAAAAGCCCACCCCCTCCAGGGGTGAGGACATATTTATGCGCTTTTGAGAACACGGCTTTGTTGAGGCTTTTAATAAGGAGAATAAGTGGCGATTCAATTCCCCCTCAGGTCCAGCCCCTTCCCTGGAGCCCCCCTCTCAGCACTGGCTGCACTCTGCTTATGAAAATGTACCTCAGAGTTGTTCTCGGCCTTGGTTCCCAGGAAGAACTGAGATAGGACAGGGCCTTGCAACCCCCTGGGGCTTGGAGCTCTGGAATTTGATTTGTCTTTCTGCTTAGGAAAGGCTATGGAAAGGTACTGGAAAAACTAGCTATTAATATAGTAGGCTACAGAGCCACAAAAATATGGGCAGAGAGTACAGAGAACATATAAAAGAAAAAAGGCAGAAACCAAACGGCATCATTCCCCCCTTTTTTAGAGACTAACAAGACTCTGTCTTGTCTAGTCTCTACTCTGCATTCAACCATACCTCTGTTTTATACAACTGGCTATCCAACTAGTTGTTACACAGATGCTAATTATAACTACAGTTACTATGAACATTTCTTTTATCTAGGTTCAGTTTGGTAACCATGAAGTGAGTGTACTGAAGATATTCAAGGTTCGGTAAGCTCTTTTGAGAGTTACTTGGTGTAGAATTTGAGTTTGCTTTCAAATTTCAACCAAATTTCTAAAAAAATTTTTCATTCAGATTTGCATAAGAACAACAACTAGTGTTAATGATTTTGTGGCTAGTAGGAAATTAAGAGCTATTTTTTTTTGTCAACAGCCTTTAATATGATTAAACATTACATTTGGAATCACAGCTCCATGGGCACAGGCCCAATCTTTATCTTGGGGCAAAACTTACCAGGCCAGATTCTCAACTTTGACAAGTTGTGCTTATGAAGAGCTTTTGGTACTTTGGGCTAGAGTTACTGCAATTTTAGGACAAATTTGGACTAACGGTTACAATGTAGCAGATAAGAGGTACACAAAAGAACGTTCAATATAT
The DNA here is from genome assembly GCA_034509425.1 of Eopsaltria australis. NCBI lineage: Eukaryota > Metazoa > Chordata > Aves > Passeriformes > Petroicidae > Eopsaltria > Eopsaltria australis. Next base: position 9,734 of record JAVTVJ010003372.1, read on the forward strand.
CATCTCAATTTGTATCAGTCTCTGTTTTTCTGGCTGTCTATGGAGCAGACGTCTTCTTAACTCTGGAGCAGTGAATTCAAGGCTCTCTGCCAGCAGCTTTGGATTTGGTGAGGGTAGTCAGGACTTGGAATGACTCTTTTTACTTAGCTCGTAAGATTACTGTCCCTTCATTAAACATAGACTCAGTCTATAGGCTTGAATAGTTGCTAGTCTTCCTTCCTTCTAGATGACTTTGCTCAGTTCTAGATCTTTCATTGATATAATCAGTTCAGCTTTTTGTGATGGTACATTTGATGGTAACGCTTTTCTCATGGTTACCTGGTTCGTGGTTGTTACTGCATAACCTGTCTTTTGTTTGCCATCTCGCATGAAGCTGCTCTCATCTGCATACAGCTCCCAGGCTGGCACATCTTTCAGGTCTGCTCTGCTGGAATAGGCTTCTTCCATGGTCTGCAAACAGTCAGACTTAAATACATTATCAGTTAGTGCTGGGAACAGACATACTAGGATTGACAGCAACGTTTTCAGAATAAATTATCAGTTTTCAGTAGCATGGCATGGGTCATGTCTTCTAATGTTCAAGGAAAACTTAAGTGGGCTTGCATGGCTGTTGGATGTATAATTTTTTGGTGCTGGTTGGATGCAGCAATTTTCAGTTGCTGACTGCCCTAGTTTCCAGTTTCAGGATTATTTTACATAATAGTAAAGAGTCCTTGGTCTTTTTTACTCACAAGGATACAGGAGAAGGTCTTTTACAAATTTAACTCAGTAAACCATTCTAAGATATTTGTTAACACAGGACTCTGCTTACTTATAGCATGGTTTAAGGGAGCATAAAAACGGCTTCTTGTTCTTTGGGCTCGGTGTTTCCCTTTTGAGTGCTTACCAGAGCAGACAAAGAGCGCTCGCTGCCCTCGCACGGCCGGGGACGGGCGCGGCATGCGGGCACCCCCGCCCAGGGGCACCCCCGGCTCGCCCGCGCTCGGCCCGTGCTGCTGCTCGCAGCGGCTCTCGGGTGTCCTGAAAACCAGCTCGTTACTGTGGAAAGTG
>JAVTVJ010003373.1:0-73913 GCA_034509425.1 Eopsaltria australis
GGGGGAAGGGAAGTTTGGAGCGGCCGTCCCGCTGCAGCCGGGCATGGGGGAGGAACGGCTGGAATGTTCAGCAGATACAGCTCAGCCAGTGTGCCAGCTACACGAGAGGGAGAGCCAGGCCCCTGCTCCGGGCCAGGACTCCATCCAGCTCGGGCCTGTTCAAACAGCCCGGCAAAGAGCACGTGATCGTCACACTGACGGAGAGAGAGAGAGACAGAGATTAACTCTCTCCATGCCTGGACTAAACTCACAGACACCCATCCTTCCTCGCAGAGAGAAGAACGAGTGAAGACATCGACATAGTGCAGCGCAGAGACTTTACAGTCAGTAAAGAAAGCAGAACTGATAGTTACAAAGAAGTGCATGGGAAGTTGCTTCAAGAGTGAAGCTGAAAACTCTTTTAGAAAACCATAGTTAAAGACTGAGCTAATAAATTCTCTGTAATATATAAAGATATAGTCCAAAGGGAAATGTGAAGTTCTTATTGCAGCCAATGAACTGAAATACCTAAGTACAGACAAGTAAATGTTGAAAAAGTACAGCCTGATGAGAAACTAGAACCAAGAGAGAAGAGAGGCTGTGACCCAGAGCCCTAATCCCGGGGAGAATGCTAGAGAACCTGAGTTGTCAGGAGAACCTGTGTTGCTAAACACAGAAAAAAGGATTTTCTTTGTTGCTGCAATTGAACTGTGCATCCTTAAAACAGGTACCCTGTGGACTGTTCATAACCCACCCAAGTGGCTGTGGGAAGGCTACTAGTGTGGGAGGGATCCACCATCAAGCTAGACTTTGCTCCGGGCGGCGGCTGATGGTGAGGCAGAAGACCCATAAAAACTGTATTTTTCTTACAGAAAATCCATAGTGTAAACAAAAGAAACTTCTCTCCCTAAATAAACTAGAACAAGAGCTTTTTCTGAAGCAGTAAACTAACTAAAAGTTGAAGTGTTGTCTTTTGTATGTTGTCAAGAAGAATGAAATAGAGAAGTAGAGAAGGAGGGGTAGTCTGAAGAGTTTATTCTAGTTTTTCTTAAGTTTTTTTTCTTTTCTTTTCCCTTTGTCTTAAGTATATTAATAAAACTTCTTTGTACTTTATAAAGTTTGAACCTGCTTTGCCTACTCCTAATCCTTATCTCACAACAAGCAATCAAATAAATTTAAGTAAGTATGCTAGCATTTAGCCACAAACCTAAATAAGCAAACTAAAACCACTACACCCCTATGCTATCATTCCCCCCTTTGAAAGTATTTTCACTTTATAGGTGTAAATGCTTTCACTCAATATAGTCCTTTGTTTCTGAATTTATATTGGATGTTCATCTTCAAATCCTGGGTTGCCATTAGCGTTGTCATGGATGTTGTCACGGCTTGAGGAATTGGAGGATAACGCAGGTGGTGGAGCCTTGCTTCGTGTCAGTGCTTGCATGATTCTTCGGTTCCAGGATGTTTTCTTCTGCATTTCTCTTTTTAATATGCTGTAGACTAACCAGATTACTAGGAACATAACTAACAAGATTATTACATTCTCAATGATAGATTTAACCCATGAACTCAGATTCCATCCCAACCCTTTAAAAACTTTATCTAAACAGCTTGTAGTCATGTCTCTTTGTTCATCCTGTGCCTCATGTTCTATGTGTTTTAAGTGACTGATGTCATGTTCTACATCTGCAGTTACATTTGGGATATGGACGCAGCAATGATCAACTTGTTCTTTTAAAAATCCACACACTCCATGTTCTTTGAAGAGTAATATATCTAAGGGAAATAGATTTTGTAAAGTCATTTTGGTAGTAGCTTGTAATTTTATGTTTAGTTCCTTGAATCCTTCCCCAGTGACCCTTGCTAGCCTTTCTACTTGACTGGTAAGTCTGTACATCATTTCTCTGTTTCGGCAGTTTGCTACAGGGCCGAACAGAGATTCTAGAGCCCACTCAAGTTTTACTCCACTAGAGGGTTCTTGCCAAGTTTCATTCTGGTTTTCATCATTTGAAATTTCTCGCCATGTTCTTATTTGCAAAAGCTCATGTTTTCCGTGAAATGGGGACTTTTTCCAAATTGGGCATAAAGTAGGGAGACCTAAAGTAAATTCTCTTACCTTTCCATCGACAGGCAGATGGGTTGTCCAGGTACCACCACTCGTGGCCCAAACGAATTGTCCTGGGCTGCGAATTGAACTTTTACTGCATCCCACTATTATCCTGTGATTTATATGACCTTGTTTGCATTTGATTCTTCTACAGGAACAACCAAGCTGCATGGCCACTGCCAGTGCCGGCACTTGCTTTATTTCTACATCATCAGATGTGCAATCATAAGTTTTGTTACACGCCCACCAACTTACTTTATCTGCCCGCGTTCTGCTACTAGTGGCAACGTTCATGACCACTGGGTCAGTGTCATTTTCGGGGCCTTCCCATTTTAGATACCAAGGGGTGCTGGCCATATACTGGAATTTTTGAAGTATACTTGTGGACTATGCACTGTCCCAGGGTTCCGTCTGATCTTTCCTATCTTTTGCTCCACATTTCTTTACTAGAGCAGTCTCTGCGACTTTTTCCTTAACCTTTTTATAGTGTGGTAAAAAGCATTGCCATTCTGCAAGGTCTGGATCTTCAATCCGCTCCTCTATGATTTGTCCTACTTTCCCATGACTTAAAAGACAGTCCTGTTTCCTCAAAGGCCTCATCCACTCCCCAGCTACCCTCCTAAGGTCTTTGACTACTTGCCTGGACTTGGGTACTTGTTCACATGCAATTGTTTTATTGTCTGGTATTTTGGGCAATTTTGACGTTATGATTCCCCAGCTTATTGGGTCTCCTGCTGCTTTTGGTATTGGCAGACAGGCAGTTATTCTACGGGTGTTTTGCATTTTGGCAAAGTCTCTGATTAATCCAATCATCAAATTTTCAGCTTGATTTGCACTGGGGCCTTTTATCACTTGTGGTTTTGCCTGCACCTCTCTCTTCATTCTAGAATGAAGAGTGGTTAGTTGATTTTCCTGCATTCCATATCCCAAAGCAAGATCAATCCCAACTGGCAACATTAATGTCCATAAAATGAGCATTGGCACAGGTACTAAAATCATTTTAAACAGTTAAACACGTCTTATCTGCAGTTTCATTGGTCCCACAGGTTGCACAGTCCACAGTCTAGGGTAGATTTTCTTCACTCGTGTATAATGTATCCAAGGCTCCACTCCAGCTACCTTGACTGCTGTAAAAGTGGTCAGCAGCACCTGATGGGGTCCACTCCACCTTTCTTTCAGCGGTTCCTTGTTCCAAGTTTTGATGTACACATCGTCTCCTGGAAGAATGTCGTGAACTGGATTTTTGAGAGCGAGCGGCCTATTCCACACAAGGGTGCTCTGAAGCCGAGCTAGAGTTTTCCCAAGAGATAGAACATAGTTATGTACATCTTGTTTCCCTGTGATATGGATGTTTAGGTTGGGCTCAGGAGACTCATATGGTTTCTGATATAATATCTCGTAAGGGCTTACAGACATTCTGCTTCTTGGTTTCACCCGAATTCTCAAAAGTGCTATAGGTAAAGCTTGTGGTCACTGCAATTTGGCTTCCTGGCATATTTTACTCATCTGTCTCTTTAATGTCTGATTCATTCTCTCTACCTGTCCACTTGATTGTGGTCTCCATGGTGTGTGGAAGTCCCAAGCTATTCCCAGTAACTTCCTCACTTCTCTTACCACGGTAGCTACAAAGTGAGGACCTCTGTCTGAAGATATCCCTAAAGGCACCCCAAACCTGGGAATTATCTCCTGCAGTAGCCACTTTACTGTCTCTTTTGCCTGATTGGTGCGACAGGGAAGGGCTTCTGGCCATCCTGAAAATGTGTCAACCCCCACCAAAAGATATTTGTATCCTCGAGTTTTTGGTAATTCTACAAAATCTACTTGCCAATAATCTCCTGGTTCTATCCCCACCCGAAGTCTCCCTAACTGTGCCTGTCGTCTAGCTACTGGATTGTTTTTCAAGCAAATTTCACATTTTGGCATTATTGACTTTGCCATTGTTAGCATTCGTACTGAGATTACACTTTGTTTTAGTAATTTTACCAAGGCTTCTGCTCCCCAGCGACACTCGTTGTGTTTCATCTGTAGGACTTCTCTCATTATCAAGGGGGGTAGCACTATTTGCCCTTGTGCAGTTACATACCACCCTTCCAAATTCTTCTGTGCATTTAGTAGATGTCCCAGCTTCTCATCTTCTATTGAATATTTTGGTTCTGAAGGTAAATTGAATTGAGATACATTAAGTTTTGTGGGTATCAATGCCATTGCTATTTGCACCTTTCAAGCGACCTGTCGGGCTGTCCAGTCCGCCTTTCGATTGCCCTCACAGATCTTGGTGCTCCCTGATTGATGTGCTTTGCAATGTATAATTGCTACTTGTTCAGGTTTTTGTACTGCTTTTATCAATTGCAGAATTGCATCTTGATGTTTAATCTGTGTACCCTGGGAGGATAGCAACCCTTTCTCTTTCCACAGTGCCCCATGTACATGTACGACCCCGAAAGCATATTTGGAGTCAGTCCAAATATTTACCTTCTTCCTTTCACTCAGTTCTAGTGCTCTAGTTAAGGCCACTAGTTCTGCCCTCTGGGGAGGTGTATTTGGTGGTAATGCTTTTGCTTCTACTACGGTACTGATTGTTGTTACCGCATATCCGGCATATCTGGTCCCATTCTCCATGAAGCTGCTTCCGTCTGTGAATAATTCCCAGTCCGGTTGCTCCAGCGGGATGTCTTTCAGGTCTTCTCTCGCTGAGTAGGTGTATTCTATTACCTCTATGCAGTCATGCTCTAGTGGGCCTTCCTCAGCTGTAGTACCTAGGAACAAGGCTGGATTCAAAAGGTTAGTTGTCTTTAGTGTGACATCATCCTGCTCGGTCAGGATTACCTGGAATTTTATCATCCTGCTCGGAGATAGCCAGTGGCCCCCCTTTTGTTCTAAAACAGTGGTGACCATGTGTGGCACATAGACATCCATGTGCCTTCCCATTGTGAGCTTCCGGGCTTCTTGTATCAGTATGACAGTGGCTGCAACTGCTCTCAGACATGCAGGCCACCTGGCACTTACATTGTCCAGCTGTTTGGAGAAATAGTCTACTGGCGTTTTCCAGCTCCCCAGACGTTGGGTCAGGACTCCCAGTGCCAGGCGTTGCCTTTCATGTACAAACAGTTGAAAGTCCTTGGACAAATCAGGTAATCCTAATGCCGGAGCCATTGTCAGTGCTTTTTTCAATTTCAGGAAGGCTTCTTTCTGTGCTTTGCCCCAGATGAATGGCTGCATCTTCTGGGCTTCATACAGGGGTTTGGCAATGAGTCCATAGTCCATGATCCACAGGCAGCACCATCCTGCCATCCCCAAGAAGACTCACAGCTCATGGAGATTCTGGGGCTCTGCAATAGCACAAATAGCTTAGATACGATTAGTACCTAGTTTTCTTTGTCCTTGTGAAATGTCACATCCCAGGTAAATTACAGTCTGTTGGGCAATTTGTGCTTTTCCTTTGGACACTGTATCCTCCCATGCCCAGTGAGTTAAAAATCTCAATTGTTACCTTTATGCAGGTTGTCTTTTCTTCTGTTGCTATCAGTATATCATCAACGTATTGCAGCAAGAGGTATTGATCTCTCGGTACCTGCCCTTGGTTGGTCCAGATCTCCATCTCCTTTGCCAGTTGTTTCCCAAATAGGGTAGGGGAGTTTTTATAACCCATTGGAAGATGAGTCCAAGCGAGCTGGGTCTTTCTTCCGTTTTCTGGATTTTCCCATTCAAAGGCAAACAGCTTCCTGCTTTCTTTGTCAAGGGGAATGCAGAAAAAGGCATCTTTTAAATCAATTACAGGAAACCACTTGATATATCTCCTTTACGGATGCCAACAATGTATAAGGATTGGCAACTACGGGGTATATGTCCTTGGTTATTTCATTTATTGCTCTTAGATCCTGTACTAGCCTGTAATCCCCATTGGGTTTCTTCGCTGGAAATATTGGTGTGTTATACTCTGATTCACATTCTTCCAAGATCTGATATTTTCAAAATTTATCAATAGTCTTTGCTATTCCCTGCCGTGCCTCTGGTTTTATCGGGTACTGTTTGATTTGTATGATCTTTGCTCCCTCTTTTAGCTCTACACAGACTAGTTGTGCTAACAGATTTTCCGGGTATCTCTGTTTCCCATACTGAGGGTATTACTGCATCTTCTATTTCCTTAGGAATTGCTGGGACTGGTTTCTCTTTTATCATTAGAATTTTTCCTGTGTTTGACTCTGGTATTTTCATCAACAATTCCCCATTCTCAGAAGTTGTTACTGCATCAAGCTTTGCCAGCAAGTCCCTGCCCAAGAGGGGGATGGGACATTCTGGGACATACAAGAATTCATGAGTTAACACTTTGTTCCCAAAACATAAATCTAGGGGTTGCAGGAATGGCCAATTTTCCTCCTTCCCTGTGGCCCCAACTATTGTGGTGGATCTGTTCCCGATCTGCCCCTCTAGATTATTTAAAACCGAATGCGTGGCTCCAGTATCAATTAAAAATTTCACAGCTTTTTCCCCAAGTTGTATTGTCATCACAGGCTCCTGTGATACAGTTGGCCCTGTTCCAGAATATAATACCATCACCTTGGCAACCTCTTCCTGCTGGAACTCATTACCTTTGCCAAACCAGTTTGGGCATTCCCATTTCCAATGCCCAGGGAGATGGCAATAAGCACATTCATTAAAAGCCAATGGTCTCCCGCAGCCCCTTCCAAACTCGCCTCTCCCCGCTCCTCTGCCTTGGCCCCCCCGGTACCTCCCCTTGAATTCCCTTGTAACACTGCCAAAAGCTGCCCCTGCTTTTTATTAATTTCCTTGTCCCTGTTATTGTAAACTTTCCAAACCACCTCAAGTAGTTTGTCCAAATTTCTTAACTGTTCCCCTTCCAGTTTCTGTAACTTCTTTCTAATATCATCCTGTGATTGACCGAGAAAGATAAAAGCAAGTTGAACTTTAGCTTGTTCTGTGTCTACCTGTAAGTCAGTGTATTTCCTGGCCGCCTCTTTGAGTCTCTCTAAAAATGCAGTGGGGGATTCCTCCTTCTCCTGCCTTATTTCATATAACTTAGCCCAATTCATAGTCTTAGGTATGGCATTTTGATCTCCTATTTGAACCCACTCTTGATATCTCCTTAGCTTCTTCATGTCAGAGGGGGTGGTTAGGGTTCCACAATGGATCCTCGGTGGGAAAATTATTATCTAGAGTCCCTGTCACCAGTCCCTGATGGATATCTTCCCTCGCCCGGTCCTTCACTGGCCTAAACACCATCTCTTTCTCACTAGAGTCCATTAGGGTATCTAATATCACTTGGATGTCATCCCAGTCTGGATTCTGAGTTTTCATAATCATTTTCACCACCCTGGCTACCTTATCAGGATTCTCTCTATAAGTCCCGGCCGACTGCTTCCATATTACTAGGTCACTGGGAGAGAATGGTACTTTTACAAAAACTGGCCCTTCCACTCCCACTCCTTGTCTTAAAGGAGCAATTACGGTTTTCTTCTGTTTGTCTGCTCTCGACAGACCCCTCCCTGTCCTGGGCCAATTTGGGGCTAATCTGGAGCGTGTCCGGTGGGCTATTGGTCCATCCTCATCACTTTCACTGCTATCGACCCCTTCTGCCTCCCCTTCCCCTATACCTCCATACTGTAACTAAACTTTGGTTAGTTCTGGGTAACGGCAATACAGAGGTGTCATGGACAGGCGTATGGGGAAGGGGAGGATATTCTTGGGGCCCTGAGGGAGGCGTAGGTGGGAAAAGGGTATCAGGTGTCGGTGGGAGAGGTGGGTATGGTGGTGGGTATTCATGGGCAGGTATAGGTGGGGAAAGGGGGTGCCTGTGAACAGGAGGGGAAAGTGGGTCAGTTACAAAGGAAGGAGTAGGTGGGTTAGGTGAAATGGGGCCAGATGAAGTAGGGCTAGGTCCCTTTGATGTTGCGGGAGCCACCAACAAGTCACCCTCCATGTCATCTTTCTGAGATAAACTTTCATTCAATGCCAGGTTTTCTATACAACGTTTCCCCTGAACACATGCCACACATTTATCATTGTTAAGTACTGTAGTAACAGTTAAGCCTTCCTCCGCCAGCCATTCCGGTTCTTCCCGTAAATAGAAAAACAGATCAACATAAGGCATTTCAGTCAATTTTCCCTCCTGCTTACAAAACAGCAGTAAGTGAGAAATCAAGTCAGATTGCAAAGTCCCATTTTCCGGGCACCTTTTCCCATCGTGCAAAGCATATTTCGGCCACTGAATGTTACAATAATCAATAAGCTTATCCTTACCTAATGCTTGACCAAAATTACCTTGTTTCCAATGTGCCAACAAGCACCCCAAAGGAGAAGCACACGGCATGGAAGCATTGCCACCCAAAATCCCTTTTAGCTTCTCCATATTACTACTACAAAAATCCCCACTGCCGACCCTGCAATGCTTTCGCAATTGTCTTACGGACGGCGCCTAGGCATTTACCAGGAATTCCTTAGCCCAACCAAGCGTAGCTTTCGCTGCGTCTTACAGGCAGGCACCAGACCAGAATTAAAGCACCTTACCTCTCCAGGGGACGTTGTGAATGGCTGAGGGCTGCGGCGCCGATGGGCTCTCCTAGAATCCCTCGGTGCCGGCTGGAGCGTGATCAGGTCGCGGGGTCCTCAGCAGTGCTCAGAGGGTCCCATCTGGGCTTGCCAAAATGTTAGCGTAGGAAAACACATAATCGCGGAATGATTATATGCGGTGCTTTATTGAAGGGCCCTGGGAGCCAGGGGTCTTTCGGACACAGTTCAAGCTCCGCCATGGGTTCGAAAAATGGTTACATTTATACTTGTTCCTTACATAACCAGCCTATGATGATCAGTTAATCATTAATTCAACACTACTCTATTGGATATATTGTTTTCACTCAAGCATGAGTTTCAGCTTCGATACTGTTTCTATTGCATATATTGTTTTTATCCAAACCTATGTTTCAGGCCCCCCCCTTTCCTACTACCCTCTAACGTTTCTCAGGATTGTTGCAACTGAATTATTATTCCTACTTATATTTACTAAGCAATCATTTAATTAATCTTGTCATAAGCAATCGTTACAGAGAAAGCACACAGGTGCAGTTCTCATGACTACACTTTTAACCTAACAAACACAACACCTAAGGCCTACACTTTAAGGCCTACAAGGCCTATCGTTCCCACAACCTAAAACTACTACAAACCCAAAAACATTTTGACCCCTATGCTATCAGGGGGAGGCAAAGGCCCAGTCTTACTGGAGAGAGAAAGCAGGGACCTGCTTCTCTCTGAAAAGCGGGAAGGCAAGAGGAGGACTCTAAAGAGGTCCTCTGCTTATATAGGATTTTTTCCACGAAGGTGGATCAACTTTTAATCGGTTGGCATACATATCAATAACCAAAACTAGGTGGTTATTGGTTCTCTCTCCCAGGAAGGAAGTTGTATTACTTCCTGCAGCATGGATCACCTCCAAGATTGACACCTCCTAGGCCAACCCAGGACACATTGTTAGGACATGAAGAAAGTGAGAGCAAAAATTAATAGACAGAAAATCAAGAAAATTAGGTATTCCAACATACAGATAACCAGGCCAGCAAAGGAAGAGACATATGTTGAGGAGTGGTACAATATTAACCAGGAATAGTTTAACTCAACATTTTGACATTCAAAATCCCATTAAATTTGTGAAACATAATTTCAAGAACAAAGATGCTGAGTGTTAAATATTTCAGGTGTTTAAGTGATGTAGAAGTCATACCGGTTTCTTGACGTCCAGGTCATACAGGTCAGTAAGTCACAGTGCAGCAAGATAGATAGTAACTTGTTTGATGGGCATTGTGCATTCAGCACAATATGATTTCTATGGGACTGCAGAAGCAAATGCACTGTAATACAAAAGACTTTCTTGATGAAGGGAAAAACCTACAGAGTGAGAACCTCTGTGTTATCCTACAAAAGAAAACTCGCTGGCTAATACGGTGATATCGTTCTTCTGAAGGAATGAGGCATGTAGGTATTTCTTCAGACACCTTTTAATCCCATGAGTGTCTCCACCAGCATTTACAAGGTGCCATGTCACATGTCTTAGTGACCCATTATGTAACAAACCACAACAGAAGCAGCTTGTGAGAACATGCTTTTTTCTACTTTACCCTGAACTGTGGGGCAACCACAAGAGCATGGTCAAATATGGGAACAGGCTACCTAGAGAAGTGGGCCCCAAACCAGTGAGTGTTCAAGAGGCATTGGAAACTGCCCTTAATTGTGGCCGATGGCGTGGGCCGGCCAGCTGCCCACCAGGGTCTCGGACAGCAGCCCCACGATGTTTACAGGCCAGTGTCCCTGACCTGAGCGGGTTCACTGCTGTGGGTCTTAAGGTCCCTGGCCGCAGGCTGTGTCCCCCTTTATGGTGGACACTGTAACCAAAGAGCCGGAGTATTGCGGGAGGGTTCTTTCGCCCCGGAATAATAGAGACACTGTAATGCAGTGTTACCAGCTCTCTGGGCATCCAGGCGAAAGACCCGGGGCACCCTCTGCATCAGACTTTTCTTGAAGGATTACAAACCAATCACTGACAGGCTCAGGGGAGGAACCAGGGAGGGATCAGGGCACAGGAACCAACTGGGAAGGGAAGGGGGAGGAGAAGGGGAGACCGGCAAGGTGATGACACAATCAAGTACTGAGTAACAATGTACTTTCTGAAGCCTAAAGATGATAAGACAGGAGAGTGGCAGGTGGGGACAGGGTAGCCAGCCCCCGGGAAGCCCGGCCCATCCACAGGGCAAACCATCCCGGGCTCTGTCCCAGGGGAGTCCCCAGCCCTGAGCTTCCTAGGGAGGGGAAAAGGGTTTTTGGGACTTGGAACCACCGCAACACTTAATGACATATTTTAGTTTTTGATCAACCCTGAACTGGTTAGGCAGCTGGACTTACATGATTGTGGTAGGATCTTTCAAACTGAAATCTTCTCCTCTCCTCCCCTCCCCTCCCCTCTGAGGTGGTGCGTGGGGTTGATAGAGCAGTGCCGCATTCGTTCCAAAGCATCCCTCATGGAGTCACTCAGGCGGTGCCTCGCCAGCACCTATGCAAACACACAGCCCACTCCTGCAGGTGGACGCACTACTTACACACCCTGGAGCGTGCCCAGAGATAAACAGGCAGGAGGGACCACCTGACTTGCAATTCCAAGGAGTTTATTGTGGTCCGCAGCACAGACCAAAAATACACACCCTTGGAGGGGAGGCAGAGGTGAAATCGATGGGTTTTATCCTGAGGAGTGTCTCCTCCTTCTCCTTCTCCTTCTCCTTCTCCTTCTCCTTCTCCTTCTCCTTCTCCTTCTCCTTCTCCTTCTCCTTCTCCTCCTCCTTCTCCTTCTCCTTCTCCTTCTCCTTCTCCTCCTTCTCCAGCCCAGCTGCTCTCCAACACAGTGTTTGCCATCTGCTACATTTCCAGGGGTTTATTGTTTGTGACCAATTCAATTACTCTTCTGCAAGTTGCTGGGTGATGGGAGGATGAGGGTTAAGGCAAACCTATCTGTTCCCTTATGGTCTTGCTATGCCTATTTGCCACTAATTGAGATAGATACCAAATTGAGGGGGCAAACTAAAGGAAACAACCTCAGGAATCCAAGTTTCCTACAAATAGGCCTTATTTTAGGAAAAAACCATCAGGTATATTAGATTAAGTTTTGATTCATAGTCTTTGCAACAGAGTCTTAGAGAAAAGCCTTTGTAGACTCAGGCAGCTGCAGCAGTGTTCAGCCAAGTCTATATTATGGATAGTTATAGCTGCTGTCAGTGGAAAAGTTTCCTGAGATTGTTCAGCTTCTCTGTCATCTGTTCTCCCTTTCATGCGTTATTAACATCCATCACATGGTGGCATGTAAGGGAGAAAGAGGGGGAGAAAAGAGGTCATGTAGGTTTTATAAACTTTTGTAGTCTACCTCAGCATCCTGTTTATGAATTTTGGCCTTCACCTGTTTGTTGGTACATGAAAAACTTTAGTGGCAAAGAAATCATAGTCTGTCTGTGAGCTTCTTGAGCTGGTCTTATATTATAGTTGTGATCACAGTGACTAATCAGCTTAGGTGCGGTATTATGTATTATATATGCAGCATAGATATTGCTTTTCATCTTACTGGTTTCCTCTTCAGAAAGACTTCAAATTACCAGTCTCCTGACTGTAAGAAGAAGGATATGAGTGCCCTAGCTTCAAATAAGATTGCATACAAATATCTGTTATTTTTCATATTAAACTAATCCATTTTATTAAATCTCTCTTTTGTGATTAAGAGGGCAGGCTGAGAAATAAAATGAAATCAGATCAAATTTTCTGTTCTTATCTGCCACTAACTTTATGCAAAAGTCATACTGGAAAGTTGAAGAAAAATGAATTTCCTGTGTTCATGATACAGTTTACTCCACCAAAAAAAAGTGGTTTAGATACTGAAAAATGACCTCACAGACTTTAGCACTATAATAGAATAGAGACCTTTGGATATTGTTTCATATAGAGACCTTTGCTTTAGTTGGATTTGCCACTGAATTTTCTTTTTTTTTTTTTTTTAGAGTCTCAGTATACTCACAGTCCCAATAAAAGTAATTTATTTCACATGTGTTATTTTTCATTTTGCTGTGAAAAAACCTCCACGTCTTGATGCTGTCTTGAAATAAAAATATTATTTATAGGGCAGTACAAATATTTTTATTTTTATTTTAGAACCAGGTGACTCCAAAAAAGAGAAGAAGAAAAAAAAAGGCTATGGAACAATGCATTTCTTTGTCTGCACTTAGGATGTGATTGTGCTCCAGGAGCTTGGAGGTTGCCCTTATGATGTGCCTGAGCTCAGGGACCCAATTTTATCTACATATAAACCTTCCTCCTGCTTCTCCTGAAGTGTGCTCCTCTCATTTGTGTAAAAAAAATTTTGCAAGAACTCTCCCGAGTAAGGTCATTTAAGTATGACTTTGGCCACAGCTATTTACAAGTTCGGGTTTTGACTGAAGTGAGTAATTGAATCCCGCAGAGCCTCTGAAGTTTGCCTTTTATTTATATATTTCCCCCAATTGTGTGGCTTGGTCTGCCATTGACTGCTGTCCCTGCAGCCTAGCTGAGGGCTCTGCAGTTACATAAGGCTCTGTCTGCTGGGAGCCTATATAAAGCCTTTTTGCATGCCAGCAAAAAACAGAATTTTAGCACAATCCAAGTCCCACTGCTTTAGTTCGCATGAGCAGAAAGATTTACCTGAAGATATACTGAAATTCGAACCCAGGCTGGTTTGTTTGGAAGCCAGTGCTTCACAGCTGTCAACCTGCGTCGCAAGTGGCAGCTACTGTGAGTAACTTCTGTGCATTACTGTAGCGGTTTCAGTTCGCCTATTCAGGTTTGTGGCTAAATGCCAACACACTTACCTAAATTTACTAGATTGTTTGTTGTGAGATGAGGATTAGGAGTAGGCAAAGCAGGCTCAAACTTTATAAAGTACAAAGAAACTTTATTAATATACCTAAGACAAAGGGAAAGAAGAAAAGAAAAACCAAGAAAAACCAGAACAAACTCCTCAGACCACCCCTCCTTCCCCCACCTCTCCATTTCATTCTCCCTGACAACATACAAAAGACAACACTTTGACCTCCAGTCAGTTTACCACCTCAGAAATAGCTCTTGTTCCAGTTCATTTAGGGAGAGAAGTTTCTTTGGCTTACACCATGGATTTTCTGTAAGAAAAATACAGTTTCTATGGGTCTTCTGCCTCACCATTAACTGCCGCCTGGAGCAAAGTCCAGCTTAATGGCAGATCCCTCCCACACCAGTAGCCTTCCCACAGCCACTATGGTGGGTTATGAACAGTCCACAGGGTACCTGTTTTAAGGATGCCTAGTTCAATTGCAGCAACAAAGAAAATCCCTTCTTCTGTGCTTAGCAACATAAGTTCTCCTGACAACTCAGGTTCTCTAGCATTTTCCCCGGGACCAGGGCTCTGGGTCACAGCCGCTCCTCTCTCTTGGTTCTAGTTTCTCATCAGGCTGTACTTTTTCAACACTTACTTGTCTGTACTTAGGTATTTCAGTTCATTGGCTGCAATAAGAACCTCACATCCCCCTTTTGGACTATGTCTTCATATATTACAGGGAATTTATTAGCTCAGTCCCCAACCATGGTTCTCCAAAAGAGTTTTCAGCTTCACTCTTGAAGCACTTCTCATGCACCTCCCTGTAGGTATCAGTTCTGCTTTCCTCACTGACTGTAAAGTCTCTGTGCTGCATTTATGCAGATGTCCTCACTCGTTCCTCTCTGTGCAAGGAAGGATGGGTGTCTGTAAGTTTAGTCCAGGCATGGAGAGAGTTAATCTCTCTCTCTCTCTCTGGCAGTGTGACGATCCCGTGCTCCCTGCCGGGCTGTTTGAACAGGTCCCAGCTGGATGCCAGAAGCTCTCAGAGTCTCTGTGCCTGGCTCTGCGGAGCTGGCTCGGCCTGCTGGGGCCATCTGGGCCCGGGGTGACAGGGCAGGGCCTGGCCCGAGCTGGATGGAGCCGGCCCGGTCCTTGCCTGGCCCGGAGCAGGGGCCTGGCCCTGTCTGGTGTAGCTGACACACCGGCTGAGCTGGATCTGCTGAAAATTCCAGCCGGTTTCCTCCCCCATTCCCGGCTGCAGCGGCACGGCTGCCATAAACCTCCCTTCCCCCCTCCCCCCCCTCCCTCCTTGGAAGGAGTGGGGGGGGCTGGGGCCTTACCAGCAGAGAAGCAGGAGATGCTCCTCTCTACACAGCAGCAGGTCCAAAGAGGAAGAGCTTCAGAGAGTCTCTGCTTATATATGGTTTTTTCCCCGAAAGGCGGATCAACTTTTTAATTGGTTCACCTACATATCAATCCTTAAAACTACCTGATTATTGGCTCTCTCTCCCAGGAAGGAAGTTGTATTCCTTCCTGCAGCACAGATCACTTCCTAGATTTTGACCCCTCTGGCCTAACCCAGGACAATTACGAAGAATTTTTCATTTCCTATGCAGGATAACACACATCAGACTGAGAGTCCTCCTCCTCCTCACATACTCCTGAATTTGACAAATCAGTCAGATCCTATTGGAAGACCAGAAAGAGATGAGCAATTAGCCCAAGTAGAGATTGCTGTATTGGGGGTCATATTTCTGACAGCGTCTGTGGGCAATTTTATTCTCATACTGGTGCTGTGGCGAAGAAGAAAGAAGCTGTCTAGGATGTATGTGTTCATGCTTCACTTCAGCATTGCTGACTTAGTGGTAGCCTTTTTCCAAGTGCTGCCTCAACACATATGCGATATTACAGATGTTTTCATAGGACCAGATTTCTTGTGCAGAATTATCAAGTATCTACAATTGCTGGGCATGTTTGTCTCAACTTATAAGATAGTGGTCATGACAGTGGACAGATATCAAGCCGTTTGGTACACTATGGTCACTTTCCAAAAGAAGAGAGCTCTCTGGAACATCCCTGTGGTAGTTTGAAAGCAAATTAGTGAGAGACTCAAAGTCAGAACTACAATTTAATAGAAAAATGCAATAATATAAAAACACTGACAGAGTCAGAATACAACTTGACACCCTGTCGGTCAGGGTGTTGGTAGTAGTCTACTTAGAAGGTGGTTGCAGTCTTCTGGGAGTGATAGATGTGGTTTTGTTGAAGCAGTGATCTTGTGAAAGGTGTAGTTCTCTTCTGAAGGTCTAGTGGTGGTGTAGAAGGGTTTGGTCTTCTTCTGGGAATCTAGTGGAAAAGCTGACTTGTGGTGTTTCAAATCCTAGTTTATATGCAGATAGGGATACGTGGTTCTTCATCTTGGGTGGGGCATCTCACAATGGGATGATGGAGTTTATCAGTGGGACTCAATAGCCCATTAACTGCAGGCATTAGGGATGAGGAAAGTAAAGTGCCTCACTTGGCTTTAACGACTGGCTCATTAGAAAACGGGTTCTGCGGCCATCAGGGATGAGTCAGGAACACTGCCCCACCCGGCCCCAACATCCTATGAAGATGGTGATAGAATACATACCATTGTAACCTAAGACATTATCCACCCCTTATTCTATCACCATCTATGTGATACCCAAACCAATACCCTCTTTAAACTTTACATATATATGTACATATACAGTGAAACTTTACACACAGTTTTTACATAAAATTGAGTTTCTTTGTGGTACACAATGGGTTTTTCCATCTTTTTGCATTACTCACGAAGTGTAACTAGGTCTTTGAGCAAAAAAAACTCTGAGGATGGGTTTGCCTTTGTTTGAGGTGGGACTAATTTAAACAGTCTTTCCTAAAATACTTTTCATGTGTACTACAGGGACTCTATTTTTGTCTACTGTGTGCACGGGTTTAGACTGGGCAGGACCAGCTCGATTGATGGAGTTTCGTGTGTTGACTATTTAGGTGGCTTTTGCTAAGTTCATTTCTTAATTTTTGAAGGTCTTTTTGCCAAGTGCCTTCAGGGTGGTTTTACGTAGTCCGTTGCACCGTTCAACTTTCTTGGCAGCTGGTGCATGATAAGGGATATGATATATTCACTCAATGTTATGTTTTCTGGCTTAGCTGTTTATAAGGCTATTCTTGAAATGGGTCCTGTTGTCAGACTCAATTCTCTTAGGGATGCCATATCTCCACAAGACTTGCTTTTTCAGGCTTAAGATGGTGTTTCGGGTGGTAGCATGAGGCACAGCATAGGTCTCTAACTATCTAGTGGTTGCTTCTACTATGGTCAGCACGTAGCGCTTGCCTTGGCGGGTTTGGGGAAGGGTGATGTAGTCAACTTGCCCGGCTTCCCCATACCTATACTTCGACTATCGTCTACCATACTACAGAGGCTTCACCCGCTTGGCCTGCTTGATCATAGTGCAGGTCTTGCAGCTATGGATGATTTGTGAGATGCTGTCCATGGTTAAGTCTACCCCTCGGTCACGAGCCCATCAGTACGTTGCATCTCGTTTTTGATGACTAGAGGCATTATGGGCTCAACGAGCTAGAAATAATTTTTCCTTGTGCTGCTAGTCTAGATTTACCTGTGATACTCTCAGTTTGGCAGCTCGGTCCACTTGCTCGTTGTTATGATGCTCTTCATTGGCCTGACTTTTGGGTACATGTGCATTTACGTGCCGAACCTTCACAGTCAGCCTCTTTACACGGGTAGCGATGTCTTGCCACATCTCAGCGGCTCAGATGGGTTTCCCTCTGCACTGCCAGTTGGCCTTTCTCTAGCGATTCAACTAACCCTACAAAGCGTTAGCTACTATCTAGGAGTTGGTGTAGAGATAGAGCCGAGGCCACTTCTCTCGCTCAGCAATATTTAAAGCTAGCTGGATCGCTTTAAGCTCTGCGACCTGACTCGATTCACCTTTTTTTTCAGTAGCTTGTGCAACTCATCGTGTGGGGCTCCATACAGCAGCTTTCTACTTTTGGTTAGCGTCTACAATTTGGCAGGAACTATTAGTGAAGAGGGCATATTGTCGTTCGCGCTCAAGTAGCTCATTATATGGTGGGGCTTCTTCAGCACGTGTCACTTGCCCCTCCTCTTTTTCAGAAGATAACTTAAAAGTCTCACTTTTAGGCTAGTTTGTTATAATTTCTCGAATTTTAGGGCGATTAGGGTTTCTTATCTGAGCTTGCTGTGTGATTAGTGCAATCCACTTGCTCTACGTGGCGTCGGTAGCATGGTGTGTGGAAGGAACTCTTCTCTTGAACATCCAACTCAGCACTGGTAGTCGGGGTGCTAGAAGCAGCTGTGCTTCAGTGCTAATTACTTCTGAGGCAGCTTGAACCCCTTCATAAGCCGTAAGAATCTCTTTCTCGGTTGGGGTATAGCTGGCCTCAGATCCTTTGTATCTCCGACTCTAGAACTCGAGTGGTCGTCTTTGAGTCTCTTCAGGTCTTTTCTGCCACAGGCTCTAGGATGGATCATTCTCCCCGGCCGCAGTGTAGAGTACATTTTTCATATCTTGCCTTGTTCTGACTGGCTTAAGGGCTACTGCGTGGGCAATCTCCTACTTAATTTGTTCGAATGCTTGTTGTTGCTTAGGACTCTACTGGAAATCATTTCTTTTTCGTGTCACGAGGTAAAGAGGGCTTACAATCGTGCTGTATTCTGGGATATGCATTCTCTAAAACTTGACAGCTTTTAGAAAAGCCTGGGTTTCTTTCTTGTTCGTAGGTGGGGACATAGCAGTGATCTTGTTGACTACTTCTGTCGGGATCTGGCGACGTCCATCTTGCCACTTGACTCCTAAGAACTGGATTTCTTGAGCGGGTCCCTTAACCTTACTTCGCTTGATGGCAAAACCAGCTCTTAGGAGAATCTGGATGATCTTCTTTCTTTTCTCAAAGACTTCCTCTTCTGTGTTCCCCCATATGATGATGTCGTCGATGTACTGCAAATGTTCTGGAGCCTCACCCTTTTCTAGTGCAGCCTGGATCAGTCTATGGCAGATGGTGGGGCTGTGCTTCCACCCCTGGGGGAGTCTGTTCCAGGTGTACTGCATGCCCCTCCAGGTGAAAGCAAACTGAGGCCTGCACTCTGCTGCCAGATGAATGGAGAAAAAGGCATTGGCAATATTGATGGTCACGTACCACTTTGCTGCCTTGGATTCCAGTTCGTACTGAAGTTCCAACATGTCTGGCACAGCAGCACTCAGTGGTGGTGTGACCTCATTCAGGCCACGATAATCCACTGTCAGTCTCTATTCTCCACTGGACTTACACACTGGCCATATAGGGCTGTTAAAGGGTGAATGAGACTTGCTGATCACCCCTTGGCTCTCCAGTTTACAAATCATCTCGTGGATGGGAACCATAGAGTCTCTGTCTGTGCGGTACTGCCGTCAGTGCACTGTTGCCATGGCGATTGGTACCTGCTGTTCTTACAACTTCTAGCAGTCCCACAGCAGAGGGGTCGTCTGAGAGACCAGGCAAGGTATTTAGCTGTTGGATGTCTTCTGTTTCTACAGCGGCTATCCCAAAAGCCCAACTATGTCTTTTTGGGTTTTTGAAATACCTATTTCTAAGATAGTTTATGCTTAGGATGCATGGGGCCTCTGGGCTGGTCACGATGGGGTGTTTCTGCCACTCATTCCTAGTTAAACTCACTTCAGCTTCCAATACAGTCAGCTGCTGGGATTCTCTTGTCACCCCAGAAATAGAAATAGATTCTGTTCCCACGTACCTTGATGGCATCAGGGTACATTGAGCGCCGGTGTCAAGTAAAGCTGTATATCTTTGTGGGTCAGACATGCCAGGCTATTGGATCTACGCAGTCTAATAGATCTGGTTGTCTCTTTCCTCTATCTGGCTAGAGGCAGGGCCCCTCTATTTCTGATCATGGTACACGTTGCTCTTTTCTTGTAAATATGTTTTTGAGGTCTCTTTAAGAGGATTAGTCATATCATTATTTCTATACCGTCTAGAGTTTTGTCTACAAGAGACCGGAGCAGCATTGACTTTAGGTGGGCTTTTTGTGGTAGCTGTTCCTCTTTTCAGTTTACGTACACGGGCTGCTAAGGAAGAGGTGGGTTTTCTATTCCACTTCCTCATGTCTTTTCTATGCTCCTGAAGGAAAAACCAGAGGTTACCTCATGGAGTGTATCTTCTTTCTCTGGCTGGGGGATGTTGGCTCCTAATAGCAGAGACTCTTGTTGGTTTTGGTGAGGTGTGGTGAATTTTTTGCTTCAGCTTCTTTCTGAGTTTCTTTTCTAAGTTCTGGACATGCTCAGACAGCTTTGTTTCCAAGGATGAGACATGGGTGCGTAACGGGGTAGTGACAGTGTCTTCATAAATTCTTAGTTTGTTGACCATTACTCCTACCTTGTCCGCTCCTTCTTTGTATTGCAGTGTTGTTAGGTAACGGGAGTATATCTCTGGTCCGAGCCGTGCAAATCTCAACCACATCTGTGACGTGCATTGGACATCATCTGGGTTCTTAGGGAATCTCTCATTTTTTGAGAAAATGATTTCTAGCACGGCTAATTCTTTCAGGTATCGGATACTTTGTTCTATTGTGCTCTATTTTCTTTGGTGCACCTGGAGGTCTTCTTTACAAAGGTATCTGTCTCTTACGCTTGCCAGCAGTCGCCACCAGAGGCTGAGAGTTTCTTGGGTTTTCCCGATCCCCTGGTCAATGACCACATCCTGGGTCAGGGATCCAAGTTGTTTGGCTTCACTTCTATTTAGAATGCTGTCATTGGCTGCAGCGTCTCAGATGCGAAGCAGCCAGGTCAGGATGGATTCATTTGTTTGGTGGGTGAACTCTTTTCGTAGGTCACGCAGCTCACTTAGGGATAAAGAGCGAGTGATGATCTCTGGCTCTGTTTTTTTTGCTTGGTGCGAAGGTCCAGCCTCCTCATCATCGGTCACTGTGCAGGCTGATTTGATTTTGGATTTTTTTTTTCTGAAGGGGGGCAACTGCTACTGGCTTAGGCTGTTCTGGCTTGGTGATGGCTTGTGTAGAGATGCTGTCGTTTCTTTCGGTCTCTTTTTACTCTATGACTGTTTGTTTAGATATGGTGCCTGTTGCTTTGTCGCTTTTCTTGTCCTCATCCTGAGGATACTGTGCCGCATCGAGCATTCTTTTGACTCTAAGCATGGTGTACACAGTGCAAGTCATAGAGAGAAAAGAAAACAGAACTGACAGCAAGATTATACCATCTTTGATATCCAAAGGGAACTCAATATTTTCAAAAACTGTTGTGTCTGGTCTGAAAGGCTGAAGGAAAATATTCTCTACTCTTTCCCCTAGGGGCTGGGTACGATTGTTGAGGAGGCCCCAGATGTAACAGCCCAGACTAGGACAAGCAAACAAAATTGAGTATATATTCCGAATGGTGTTCATTTCCTCGGAGGTTATCATGCAATAGACATAGTAAACTAATAAAGCAATTTTTATACGATACCCCGGCCCACACAGGAGCACTACTATGGGCAGGTAATTCCCTGTCTGCAGAAATATATAGAGAGCAAGGTACAGGACCCATGTAAGTATGTTGAGTATCATGGTGAATAGGTGGCTTCTAGAACACAAAATTGTAATTCTGACTTTCCACAGGGACTTGCCCGACACGGGCGCCAAAAAATGTGGTAGTTTGAAAGCAAATTAGTGAGAGACTCAAAGTCAGAACTACAATTTAATAGAAAAATGCAATAATATAAAAACACTGACAGAGTCAGAATACAACTTGACACCCTGTCGGTCAGGGTGTTGGTAGTAGTCTACTTAGAAGGTGGTTGCAGTCTTCTGGGAGTGATAGATGTGGTTTTGTTGAAGCAGTGATCTTGTGAAAGGTGTAGTTCTCTTCTGAAGGTCTAGTGGTGGTGTAGAAGGGTTTGGTCTTCTTCTGGGAATCTAGTGGAAAAGCTGACTTGTGGTGTTTCAAATCCTAGTTTATATGCAGATAGGGATACGTGGTTCTTCATCTTGGGTGGGGCATCTCACAATGGGATGATGGAGTTTATCAGTGGGACTCAATAGCCCATTAACTGCAGGCATTAGGGATGAGGAAAGTAAAGTGCCTCACTTGGCTTTAACGACTGGCTCATTAGAAAACGGGTTCTGCGGCCATCAGGGATGAGTCAGGAACACTGCCCCACCCGGCCCCAACATCCTATGAAGATGGTGATAGAATACATACCATTGTAACCTAAGACAATCCCCATTTGCACCATGTGGTCTATAGCGCTGATTCTTAGACTACCACAGGTATTTATCTTTTCTAAGACTGAAATATCTCCAGGTGTCTTTGAATGTTGGGGTGAATTTATTCAACCTTGGGGCCCAGGGGCATATGTGACTTGGATTTTTGTACTTATATTCTTCATTGCCTCAGCAATCTTTATCACATGCCAGATCAAGATTTGCGAAATAATCAGAAGAAATATAAATGTGAAAAAACAGAATGAATGTGAAGCAACAAATCAGAATCAAGTCCTGCCATCCCAAGCAAGCAGTGTGAACTGTATTTCCAAGGCTATGATCAAGATGGTAAAGATGACAGTGGTGACAGTTGTTGCGTATGTTCTCTGCTGGTCACCTTTCTTCATTGCGCAGCTGTGGTCCGTGTGGTTCCCCAGCATCCTGACCAAAGGTAAGATGCTCTCCCTCCTCAGTCACAGGTGCAGAGCAGACTAGCATGCTGCTGTCGAGTGCTTTGTTTGCACTTTGCTTTTCTGTAAAGGTTATGTGTGGCGGTGGTCCAGGCACCTAAGCAGCGTGAAACCCTTTCCCCCATGAGAAGGCTTTGGATAAAGGAGCCCAAGGACTAAAACCCCCTGGGGTGGAGTTCAGAGTGGATAGCCCCAAAGAGGGGTTGAGCTTCAAGAGGCCTGGCTGCCCTCTCATCATTTGCCTAGCCATCTGCCACTCTTCTGCCTGTTATCCCCTTGTTCCAGAATGTTCGTTCTTATTCGGTTCATAATTGTAGTATTCCCCTGTCAGTCTCTCCCTCTCATCCCTTCTTCCTTCCCCGTTGGCCCCTGTCCCTTTGTCCCTCCCTGGTTCCTCCCCTGTGCCCCTTCATGACTGGTTGTTGCCCTCAGAATAAAGTCTGATGCACACTGAGCACCGAGGTCTTTTGACTCGGACGCCCAGACTGCTGTTAACTTCATCGTCACTGCGTGTCTATTACTCTGGGTGAAAGATCCCTCCCTATAGCAGCACTCCGGCTCCGTGGCTACAGCTTGGCTGCCTTTGCGGGAGGCACAGCCTACGGCCAGAGATCATTGGTCTCGACTGCAGTGAACCTGGTCAGGGACACTTGCAGTAACCGCCATTGGGCTGCTGACCGGACCCTTGCGGTCAGCTGTCCAGCCCGCGCACAAGCGACAGTTACGTGTGGTCATTTGAGGACGATTAAAAAGAAATACCTGGATTCATTATCTCTTGTATTTAATTAGGTACAGGGAACTTCTTCTATTATGTGATGAAAACGTCATGTGTCTATTTGGTGTGTGTGTCTTGAGTGATTAACAATTTCAAGATTCATGAACAGCATGGTGAAAAGTATCATGTGCTTCAGCAAAGCCTCAGACTTTTAGAGGTTTTAGATATTATAGCAGCAGTATTTTGGGTCCTTGAGGTGAAAAGGAGCAATTGACTATTCAAAGTAATAAGATTATTTCTTATTTACTGGGTAGAACAGTCATGTTATAAGATATCTGATTTTTTTTAATATTGAAATCATATTGATGAAATCTCAGTAGTACACTATGAAACAATCAAAAGTTGTCAATCAGGTGTTTATAAAGCAAAAAAGCAAGCCTGAGAGTGTTATTAAAGAACACCATGTTGTAAACAAGAATAGTCTTGTCAAACTTATGCTATTGCCTCTTTGTGACAGGCAGACTCTATATGTGACTTTAAATTCACCTATTCTAAATAAAGAGGCAAAAAATCAAAGGAAAAAATATAATAGTCCTGCCTAATAAAAACAGTAGTTCCTGAAATTTAAGAATTCTTCCTGTCAGTGTGAATTTGAGTCTTGTTCTACATACATTTATGTCAAAATATATCTGTATTTATTTGTATGTTTAACAGCTTAGTAATTGCTTTTAAAATTAATGCAACTACATCAAAAAAGAGCTATATTAAATTATTTAACTCTGAAATGCATACAATAAAGTGTGCTTTATACCTTCAGCAATTGCAAATTGCATTGAGATGGGAATTTCCTACTATTATATTAACTTTAATATATTAATAGATACAGCAGAAAGCAGCAGACTGTGAAAATGTAACTTATTTGTAAGAATGTTTTATTTAGTGTCTTATTCCTTTAACTGTTTCATTCTGGGTTCAGCATTCACCATTATAATGCTCCTTGGCAATCTAAATAGTTGCACCAACCCATGGATTTACATGTATTTCTGTGTCCAGATTCCATATTGCAGAAATGATGAACACCAGCTATTGATGGTTTTAAAAGTGTTGCAGATTGTTGTGGATGATTTGCTGTTTAGTGGTTAATTAGGTTTAGGAAATCAGATAAAATGCAAGGCTTTGGCTCTTCACATAGGAATATGCATCATTGTAGACTTATCTTGCTTCCTTAACAGTCCTTAGTGGGACCATGTATGAGATCTCTCCCTGAAAGCTCTGCAGGAAAGCAGTGGAGTAAAGTACGGCTCCCTGGCAACCTTATTACTTAATCATTTCCCTCTAGAACACAGTGGGAAACACAGGACAAAACTATATTTGGATATATTTAGCCAAGAGATTTACGACTGTTAGGAAACTCCAAGTAGTACACAATGTGACCATGTCTTCCTCAGCAACGCAGGCTACTTTGGGTGCTTCTGATCAGCATTCAGATCTTTACACTCACTTGCCACTGCTGAACTCAGGGTTTTAGTTGTTAAATTGTTACACTTTAATGTCTAAATTCAGATAATCTGAAATAACATCAAAAGCTTACGGGTAAAAACATTTGTTCTTCTTTGTGTGCTTTAGCGTAAGTAGTGTGTTGTATGTTTTATAGGTAAAATTTTTTGCATAAGGATAAGTACTTTGAAAACTCAAGCGATGTGCAACTCAAACTAGGCTTTGAAAATTAGTGTCTATTTCATGTCTTGTTCTCCTTGTGCCTCAGCTCCACATCTGTAAAGGAGGGCCCATAACACCCACCATCTCAATAGGATGCTGTGAAAATGCAATTATATGTATAAAATGCTCAGATACTGGAAAGACAAATACTACAGAGGAAGTCTATGAAGAATTCCCATGTTCAATGCAAAGTTTGATTGGCATGTAACACCTCAAGCTTTAAGCTGATCATCAAACAGTAAGCTTTTGAACTCTGTCTATGTGCCAAATGACACAGAGATCTCAGAAAAAATAGCAGCAATCACACATTAAATTTAATCCCTATTATAGGCGCAGGAAAGATCCAGGCTTCTACATTGTCCACCAATACGTGTGTAATGGTGTGCATTTTGATTAAACAGATTAGGACATGCTAGTCCATTTAACCATTTCATTTTGAAGTCCTAAAAATGTTGTAGTCTAGCGTTCATGTCTGTGTGTATATGTGTTTAGTGGAATAAAATGCTGGTCATTGTATGTAAGTGACTATATGCAGCTGAGATTGTTGGGAATAACCATATCTGCGCGGACATAAGTGAGCAATCCAGGCTCTTTAGATGAGAACTAGGCCTCTGTGCAAGGTCACCCAAAAAGGCATCTGTGAGGAAGGGAGATGCAAAGACTGTAAATAATCCCCAGGTGTCTGAGGAGAAACTTGGCAGATGAAACTGTTATTGTAGCCTTCTGATACTAAACTTAGTGCTCTAATTAGAGTAGAGAAAATACCATGTGAAAGCTTCGTGTGAGAAAACACTGTGTGAACTGCAGAAGAAAAAAAATTTATCACGTAACTTTATTTTTAGTGCACTGTAGGATATAAGTATGCTTGCTGACTGAAATAAAACGGCTTCACTTTGATCACATTGATCTGGCATGATGTCCCATCATTTTCCCTGCATGAGATGTTCCTTTTCAGTTTTGAAGTTTGTATCGAGATTATCCTCATCACTACCTAGCCAAATGTGGTGAAGTCTTGAAAAGAAAATATTCACAGTCTGATGATTTTCTGGCTCTACTGTTTGGTTTTTTTTTTTTTTTTTAATTTTTGTAATATTTTCTGTTATCAGCTATGGATCTGTCATTTACATTTAGTTCAGTTATTATTACTCTAGCAAAGATTTCACTGGGTATTTCTATCTCACTAGATTAAAAAATTGCCAAATCATAACTATTGAGCTATTAGTTCTTGTAACCACTTTTGGAGATATTCTTTCTGATCAAATATGGTCAATTTCAAGCCACTGAGACTGGAGTAGGTGTTTTTCCACGGTACAGGAGGATTTATCAATAAAATATTCATTGATACTGACAGAATGTATGTACTGACATGAATGTATGTGCTCTTATTTGAAAATGTTCTTATAGGTAGGGGAAATGAAATTAAATTAAGGCAATTGGAACTTAGGATCTGTAACAAAGGGATCAAATGCATCTCTGTTTTGGTGTATTTCACCCTGAAAAGATTTATAAATCTTTTCATATTCATGCCTGTCAAGGATGGATTAGTATTTTCTTGGTTTATGACTTTACATCTGCCAAAATCTAAGATGTTACTTTGCCTCTGTCACTGTGCCATTAATACAGTATTTTACCCATCTGGATGTCAAGACACTGGGTGCTATTTGCTGGTGACCTTGGAAATGCAAAGTGATATTACATTTTTTTTTCAAGTATTTCAGGTATACGCACTACAGGGAAACAAATCAATCCCATCTGCCTGAAACTATTGCAATTAAACCCCATGTCTGCTACCATTTGTTTGTGGAGACAAAAGCTTAATTATAATAACGTCTCTTAATTGCACATTTGTCCTGGATCTGCATATATTTAGTTTTATGGCATTTATGGCATTCTTCATGGTTTCCCAGGAAAAAAAAAAGAATTGTGCTTCCCAAAAGAGTAATTTTAGTCAGACATGAAAATTATCTTGCCTTGAAATCTTTCTGAAGGAGAAATCGTGTCACAGCAACTCATTTTTTATTGTAGTTCTTGTAACATTAATCCATTTAATTTGGCTTTCAGTTTACACTAGCTCAAAAAACAGTATGATTTGAAAAGAGCCCTGTATTATTCCTCTCAGATACAAGTTTTGATAGTGTCCATCACTCCTGAGGAGAATGAGAAGTTTGCTCTCATATCCTTGGCAGTATTTTCCCTTTCTGGATGCAGTTGTGTGCATTTGGGGGGGCTGAGGTCTGTCTGGAGAGGGGATATGTAGTTATTTTTTTTCTGGTGTCCCTGGCCTCCTGCCGGTGGTTGCCTTTTGCTATCCGCTTGTCCTCGAATACCCTAACCCTGAGGTGGGTAGACGAGGGAACCACAGGGGTTCAGCAGAAGCTAGAGGCGTCGGAGGGTCGAGGGTTATTCCTTTGGATCACCAGACTGTCAGCGAAGAAACAGGAGCGACTCTTAGCTCGGCAACAGAGAGGGTTTTATTCTGCTCTGGATCCGGGGGCTAAGAGCCCTGAACTGGGGTTGTGCATGAACTTAAATACAACATAGTTAAACCAATCAGGGATCAGGAGTGGGGAGGAGTTAGGGAGGGACTGGGGTATAACAACCATAGGGAAGAGAGGAAGGGAAGAGACAGGGATGAACAACGAATCAACAACTGTGGAACACAGAACTTTCCAGAACTGGGTATGAACTTAGAATAAGAGTGACAAACAATAAATCCAATAACAATAAGGTAGGAGTAACTTGGGGAGTGGCCCTGTTAGGGGCTAAACCATTGTAGTTTCAGTATCAGGGGGAAACTTTCCTCCTGGTGGACTGACCCACCAGGTGGAGGAACGATCTAAAGGTCTTAGGGGTTTCATCTCCAATGAGACAACCCCAACAGGGATATGCTGGGGGCAAAACATGGCTAGAGAGCAAGGTGAGAATATGGTCCTTTGGCAGAACACGAGTGCCTGAAGCAGACAGTATGAGCACAGTAGGTAAGGCAGGAAAAACATCAAGCTGTACAAGAGCATGTTTTTCTGTCAGATTTCTTAGCTTGTTTCCAGAGTGAAAAGCCCATTCATGATTTGTGCCTTTTTATTGTTAAGGCATGTTTAAATGGAAATGAAAGGCTTGTATAGGAAAAATTATAGCCTTTTAGAAATATAGAAATTAATTTTTCATGAGTAAAAGAACCCCTGAGAACCCCTGAACTGCCCTCAAGTGTAGTAATGTGTTGGCATGGACACGCTGCTGCTGACAGCAAGAGGAAGTGACCCCTTCTTCAGCTTTTGTGCCAGCTGCTTTTCTTTGTGACTTTTACAGACTTTCACACCAGAACAATTTTTTTCCACTGTGTTTCATACAGCAAAAGCTTTTCAGTACTTTCACTTCATAAAACTTCTATATATAAAATTTACTGCATGGAACAATTTGTAAAGGGGAATATTCCCTCTGCTTCATATCTTGTGGGAATCTCATCTGAGCAGTCATCAACTGTGTCTGTAACAAGAAGCAGTTCTGTAGGAAAGAAGGGACAATTTTGTACATTTTTTTTACTGCCTAAGTAATTTTTCTTTTGAAATATTTGTCTGTGGACTCATTTGGATTGTATTTTAGTTGAACTTCTTGATATATTTTGCAGGACTTCATTAAAGATTCCCAGCAATGATTTCCCAAGTCACCAAAACCTGTCAGATCTCAGTGCAATGGTTTATTCAGAAAAATGTCTGCTCACTCTCAGTGTAGGAATACTGGAACTGGAGGAACATATATTACAAGACCTTCAGTAAATTGATACATTTTGCTTTCATGTGCAAACTTGCCATTATTATGACCTTAACTTG
This sequence comes from Eopsaltria australis, assembly GCA_034509425.1. Lineage (NCBI taxonomy): Eukaryota > Metazoa > Chordata > Aves > Passeriformes > Petroicidae > Eopsaltria > Eopsaltria australis. The sequence continues at coordinate 28,440 of JAVTVJ010003373.1, forward strand.
TTTTATTGCCAGTCTGAAATTTCCTGAACATTCCCTTCATCCTTTGGCAGCTGCTGCTGAGCTTCTTTATAAATATTAATGATTGCTTCTCATAGAATGTAATCTGCGTCACTCCTCAGATGTATGCCAGCAAGTTCATTTATTATTATTTTTTGCTCAGTTTCTTTTTCTTTTTTTTTTTTTTTTTGGCCATCAGAGAACAAAAGACTCAATTCAGATCTGTTTGTTGACTTTATATTGTGTTTTATATTTGTATTCCAGGGTTATGTTCTTGCTACTAGGTGAGTCTTTCTCACAGAAGAAACTGAAAATCAACCCTTTCTCTGCTAATCCTGTTCTGATTTGAAGATGATAGGCATTCCAGCACCGCTTTGTATCTCAGCTTTACTGATACAGTCTCTCCTCTGGAATGCCATGCCAGGGCACTGTTTTCCCATAGTCACTGTGGCAGTATTTTCCTCATGTGTTATTCTGCTGTCTTTGGTCCCATGACTTTGTGCCTACAGACCTCTGTATTGTTGTTAGGCAGGGTTCTCATGGGAGGTGGCTGCCACCAGCCTCAGATCTACACCCTTTTCTCCCTCTTGCCTCTTTCCCTCTCCTCTTGCTTTGCAGATTTTAGTTTATAGCAGAGAAAAAGCAAACACTGATCACAGCAAGGTCAATAGCATTATTTAAAGATGGGATAATATGCACTGATACTTGTGCATATGTGCTTCACCGTTTTAAAGTCAATCTGATGTGTTTTACAAGAGAAAAAGCATGTTCACAGTAAAAACAGCTGAGGGATTTGAAAATACTACCTTTCTCCCAAACTCGGCTGTTTATTACTGATCAGTACTGGGAAGAATGGGTATCTGGGAGTGCTGCCCATGATATGTCTGAGTGCAGTTCAAACCTTCCAAGTGATGTTGCAAGGCTGTGACATTTTCTAGCCTCACCTGCACACTTTGCAGCAGCTTTTGGCTCCAGAAATAGCCCCTTTTGTTGCCCTCTGCTATGAAGGCAGGCGACCTGGTTCAAGAACGACAGCACGGCAGCCCGGCCTCACCCGAGCCACTCGGTCCACAGACACACAGACACCAATGTGGTGGATGGTCAAATGGCGTTTATTACCTTATCTCATGAGGTTAAATAGTCTAGGGGGCTTCACTACGTCAGAAAGGGGACGGTGGGATAGCTAGGGTTAGTAAGGAGTGGAAAACTACCGGGATTAGGAGGAGTTGCATACTTTGGGTGATCTCTTATCATGCAGGAATGAAGGGAGGGAGATTCCATGCTGTTCTTTCTTTCCGTCACATCGCGAGATCTTCCGTCCGCCTGTCCCTATCTACCACACTTCCCCCCCCTTTTTTCACAAATGAATGAGGTAGTCATAGATACATGTACTGAAGTGAGGTACGAGGTAGTAACTTGACAAGGGAAAAGGGGTTTGGTATACCTGAGTAGATTTCACAAGGCAAGTTAGAAAAGTCTTGCGATTGGCAGTGTTTACAGTTTGGATTACAGCATTTGTTGATGTTCTAAAAACAGAATGTTGGCCCGTTCCAGACGGGTTTGGATAAAAGAGACTAGTTTGTTCAGCAGGCATGGTCCAAAGGTAAAAACTAAAAGCAACATTGCCAATGGACCTATCAAGGCGGAAATTAGTGTGGTGAGCCATGGTGATTGATTGAACCAGGACTCAAACCAGCTCTGTTGGGCTTCCCTGTCTTTCTGTCTCCGAGCTAGCCTATCTCGGAGCTCTGCCATGGAGTTTCTGACGACTCCTGTGTGGTCTGCATAAAAGCAGCATTCCTCTTTCAAGGCGGCACACAAGCCTCCTTGTTGCATGAATAAGAGGTCCAATCCTCGCCTGTTCTGCAAGACTACTTCTGAGAGTGAGGAAACTGATTTCTCTAGAAAGGAGATGGATTTCTCGATCCTCTGCAAGTCCTCATCGATGGTCATTTGTAGCTGAGACAGTCCTTGGTGTCGGGTCGCAAGAGCTGAGACACCCGTGGCCGTTTCGGCTGCTCCCAGGCCGAGTAGCATTGCAATAGTTACACCTGTTATCAGTGCTCTTTTGTGGAGCCGGTCGGGTTTCTCAAAAAGGTGGTACATCTCTTCGTCTGTATGGTACAGGACCCTAGGAACAATTAGAACTTGGACACAAGAGTCAGTGGAGTCATTGAATTTGGCAAGAGACACACAAGGACTCACTCCAGATTGCTGACAAACCCACATCCCAGATACGGGTGGAACCACCCACTTATTCTTTCTGTTGGGCTTGACAACTTTGGTGCAGATGTTGCCTTTCTTTGCTAAGGTTGCATTGCCAAAACATCTGCCCTGACCCGTGACTTGACTCAGGGTGATTCCTCTGCGGGGAGTATCCCACCTGCACTGGTGAGGGGAGTCAGCTGTGGAGTAACTGAAGGGGATATTTAAAGCAACTCCTTCGTAGAAGGGGGGTTTGACGTCATAGCAAAGCCAGCAGGAATCAGTTAGGTTCGGGTTGGATTCGTTCAGGGAAAGAAAGGTAGCTTCTAACATACGAAAGACTGGGTCAGAGTCAGACTTGGCTAAACTACTTATCTGGGAGGCATCTGCATGACCGATCAGGGTATCAGTGACTTTTGTGGGCAAGGCTTTGGAGTGGGTTGTGTTTTTCCCTTTTAGCACATCTTTAATAACTTTGTTTGGCCCAATCGCCCGGGATGGCCCTCCCACACCATTCACTGGGGGGACTTCTTTAAATTGCCAATGTTGTGGCCAATGTGCTTGGGGAATAATTGTACAGTCTGAACCCGTGTCTGCCCAGAACTGAAGCCCTATGACGTGGGGATCCTGACTGCCATAGAGGCGGCATGTCCCCCACACTATCAGGGGCTCTTTCCCTACTTTCATGGCCAGGGCCACCCAGGGGTTCCGCTCTGGGGCGCCCCCTGCTGGCCCTGTGGCACAAGTGCGGCTTGTGGCTGTGGTGGGTGCAATGGTGCTGCTGGCAGTGCTGTGAAACTCTGCATTTGCACCGTTTGTGTGGGTGCACGACTGGCTGTCTCCTGCGGGGGCATAGGGAATGAGGGCCCCCCACCCCACTGGGGGTTGGCATAGATGGGCCGCCTTGCATTCGCAACGGGAGGAGGCTGGGTGCGGCCCGCATGCCCCCTCCCCCTCCCGTTTCCCCGGGGTCGGGATCTGCATTCCTTAGCGAGGTGTCCCTTCTTCCCGCAGCCCCAACAGAGCCCTCTCACGCGCGCTTGAGATGGAGGCCCCGCCGGGGGAGGCTGGGATTTATGGGGACAGCCCGTTGCGATGTGGCCTGCCTGTCCACATTTGAAGCATGCCATTGCACTAGTTAGATCACGTACGACTGCCTGAAAAGGGGTTAGCTGTTCTTCCCTAACTACATGTTTGATCATATCAGCCAGGCTGGCTCCAATTGGAACGGAGCGCAAGATTTCTTTGGTAATAGTGTTACTTTGTTGCCGCAAGCAGTCTGCTACAACGGGTCCTTTTGCCGCCGCAGGCAGGGTAGAGGCGTCTACTGCTGCCTGTAGGCGGTCTACAAACTTTGTGAAGCTTTCACTCTCTGTTTGCTTTATGGTGGACCACGGTGAAGGCTTAGCTACCACACGAGATGCAGCACGAATGGCTTCTCTGGCAGCTCGGGTTGTGGCCCTGACTTCCTCAGCTCGCAATTGTGCAGCTTGCTGCTGAGGTGTAATCATCTCATCATGTTTCCCTGTCAGCCTGGACAAGCTCGAGCCATGCAGTGGTTGCCCTGCCCCAGAAGACTGGGCTAATAGGTTCGTACAATTGTCTCTCCATTCCTGTTTAAAAACAATCATTCCTGCCCCATCAAAAATCATGCGACCTATTTGTATAATGTCAAAGGGGAGCAGGTTATCATTGCAAAAAAGGCCGTCTATGAGAGTAGAAACAATGATAGAATCTATCCCTTTTTCTGAGATTGTTTTGACAATCGTTTGTATATCTTTGGGGTTTATCAGGTTATAAATTTGTTTCTGGTTTCCGTCTTGCCCAGTGGTTCTCACCGGGAAAGCATGGACTGTAGCCAAGGGCACCCATTCTGCACAGGCTATTTTTATCTTTCCCCAGTCGGTGAATTTGTATTGTGATTGCTTTCCGGCGTAATTTGAAACTTTATTCGTTTTCGTTTCAAATTGTCATAGCTCTGCTTCTTCCGACTCTGTGTCCCTGTCAGTTTCCGATAACTCAGCAGAGCTAGCGGAGCTGTTGTCGGACTCAGAGCCGGAAGTCGACTGCCAGAGCACTTCCGGGATTCCGTGCCTTTTCTTGCGGCTCCGACCCCGCTCCTCCCCCCGGGGGCGGTGCCGGTCCCGCCCCCTGGGCTTGCCCTGCCTCCCGCAAGGGGAGGGCTCTCCCTTAAATGGTAACGGCATTGAGCACGGCTCTTGACTGGGCATGCGCTCTCTGCCGCTCTCCCGTGCCCGCGCGTTTGCAGCTCCCTCTTCCCACGCATGCGCAGCAGCGAACACCCACAATCGTTGTTCGTTCCCGCCGCTGAAACCCTGGCCCCGCCCATCTCCTTGGTCGCCCGCGCCATTTTGAACTGCATAGGGCGGGGGAGGGGGGTTCACCCGCGCTCCCTCTCTAGCTGCCCTCTCGGTTTCCCTGGCTTCTGCTGTCAATCCCTCCCAAAAAGATCGCGCGTATTGCTGCGCTTCCAGCGTTGGATCGCTAACCGGCGGCGGAGGGACGGGTGGGGAAACTGCGGATGTTTGGGAAGTTTCTGCGGGAGGGGGTGGATCCGGCGGGCTCGGCGGAAGGGTTGGGAAGTTTTCTGGGGGCCCCGGGGCGTTTGGATTCGGGTCCGGGGAGGAGGGAAGCGCGCCCGGTCCCCGCGAACCCCCGCTCTCAGATAGACCGCTCTCGGGGTCGGTCTGTGTTATTGCTCCTACCCCTAGCTTAGGAGTAGCTAATAAACATGCACGTGCAGCTTTCCAAGTCTCTTGTTGTTCCAGCGCTTGGCGTAAAGCCGTTTCTACTTTCCCCCACGCTTTGAGACTTTTGCCGCTGCCTGAGGACTTAGTATCCTCTGCTAAAACATTGGTACATTTCCCCCACACCTCCGGGTGTAATATTTCTGCTGGACGCTCAATCGCCCCAAGCTCCAGGAGTTTTGCAATAGCAATATAAAAATCCTTGAGCTTACACTTAATTCCCCACTGCTTATAAAGTAAACTCACGACTTTTGCGACGGTCTCCATAGTAACCGCGGGTCCTTGGGGACGTCTCCCCCGCCAGAAGTCAGCTTGGCTGCTTTGGCCGCTGCTTCTTGTCCAGGTGAATCCCGTTGCCCGAGCTCTTTCTTCTTCCCGGGTTTCGGCACCACTATGTTGCTTTTTGCTATGAAGGCAGGCGACCTGGTTCAAGAACGACAGCACGGCAGCTCGGCCTCACCCGAGCCACTCGGTCCACCGACACACAGACACCAATGTGGTGGATGGTCAAATGGCGTTTATTATCTTATCTCATGAGGTTAAATAGTCTAGGGGGCTTCACTACGTCAGAAAGGGGACGGTGGGATAGCTAGGGTTAGTAAGGAGTGGAAAACTACCGGGATTAGGAGGAGTTGCATACTTTGGGTGATCTCTTATCATGCAGGAATGAAGGGAGGGAGATTCCATGCTGTTCTTTCTTTTCGTCACATCGCGAGATCTTCCGTCCGCCTGTCCCTATCTACCACACCCTTTCAGCAAGACATTGTTTCCCAGCTAACACAAGACTTTATCAGAGTCAACATCAACCTACCTGATATATTCCAATGATAAGTCACTGCTGAAAGTGATTCAAACTAAATGTGCACATTTCAGTAAGTGTGTACTAAAGTGGATCCACACTCTATCCCATTGTCCTCCTGTGGGGTCTGTAACTCTGAAATCTGTGAGAAGGGCAATTAGTTAACAAATGGAAGGGGCTTTGATTACTTAGGGATTACGAAGCCTGGGAAATGTAGCTGTGGGGAGTGTGAGTGTTGTGAACCCAGAGAGATCTGTGCTACACTAACAATGAAGAGGCCATTGCTTCAAGTTTTTATGTATTTTTCCTGTGAAGAACTGTCTTTTCTGAGTAAAAACCCCCAATTAATACCAAACCTTTTCTGGTATAGATTCCATCCAGCCACTATTAAAAAGGAAAAAAACTCGAATAAGTCCTATCAAAGGATCATTCACCTCTTCAAATCTTCCAACACATTGATTTCTTTTATGGTATTTTTTGTCTTCTCATTTTTGACACTGTATGAGCTCTTGCTTTCTTTTATCATTTTCCAGGGTAGGGCTGACACTCTGCCAAGAGCTAGACAGTGTCATTTTCTTGGTAGTTTGCTGTTTTGATTTTTTCTTCTTGTTAATAAGGACTCATTTTAACACTTTTTATGTGTTATAGTTCTGTGGTTTTCATTATTATTTTAAAAATGCCATACTATTTCATTGTGATATTTTCAAAGGGCTGCTTATTGTTAACATCAAAACAGTAATTTTAAAATTGACTTAATTTTGGACTCCTTCCTGATCAGAGCTGGTGAAATATCCCTGTCTGTCATGGAAATAACTTTTGGTTGAACAATTAATGAAAGTAAGATAGGGTCTTACATGTTTCATGAAAGTCAGTAGCCTGACAGAGGAGAGAGATTGTCCTGGTGATCTGATGGAGAGGCTGTAGAGAATCCATGCCTTAGATACAAATCTATAAAGCATCAGACTTCATTGGTACTACCACTTGTGTATTTCTTGCTTGATTTTCTTACCTTTCTGATATCCCCTTCTATTGTCAAAGACTTTGTTCTCTGGCCCATAATAGCCAAGGCCTTGACTTTGTAAGGGGTTAATCTTTTGTTCACTTGTATTTATGTGGAGCAAATGGGTAAATAAGGTTGCAGTAAGTTTTCAGCATGGCCTCCATGTTGACCTCCTTCAATAATCCCCCAAACCCATATCAGATCTCTCCTGTGGTGTTTCTTTCCATCAGTAAGAGAAGAAACCAGATACAGAATTCTGAACATATGGAAGCTTCCCCTTTTAAACTGTTTTAGAGACTTGCATCTCAGTCTGAAGCAGGAGCAGCAGCTGCCTTTATTCTGTTTATTAGAAATAACTGTCTTTTTGTAGTCTGAAAAAAGGCCTGGTTTCTAATTTTGCTCCTGTTGGCTATGTTTTTTCAGTATGTCTAGTCAGACAACACCCATGAATGCATTTAATAAATGAATTTAAAGAGCAGCGAGGGAAATTTAGGATGGATGTTGTGGAAAAACCTTCTAGTGGGAATATTTAGACATGGGATTAGGTTGCTTAGGGAGGTAAAAGAATCTCCACCTTTATAAACTTGCAGACTCTTGTTTGACAAATGTCTGCCAAGAGTTATTTAGTTGATCCTGTCTTACACAGACAGATAAGTAATATGACCTTTAAAGTCCTTCCCAGTTCTATTTCTTGAGCTTGCTAAGAAAGAACAGCATGTATGAATTAGGAGCCAGGAACACTCATGCTTCATTCTGTAACAATCTTAATAACAGGGCTGTATAACAGGGACTAAAACACTCCTCTTCATGAAGCCTCAAGGTGGTCTGCAATAATCATGTGCACTTTAGAATACAGAGGAAGCATCACCATTAAATACAGAAGTTAAATGTATTTTTAGACATATAAAGGGACATGTTGTTAGTAGCCTAGCAACAGGCTCATCATCCAGCATTGTAGTGCATTTAGAGACACACAGATGTGCTTGAATGAATACTTTGGAGATAGAAGAAGTAAAAATAAACTGGAAGCTCTCCTGCTTGCTCATCTCCATCAACATCAGCAGCATCAATTGTAGAAGTTTCTGTAGGGTGTGTTCTGTGGGCTGTTTTCATGTCAGCCAGGAAGCCTTGCTGATTTCCAACATTATCTTCAGATGTGGGGGATAATGTCAGTAATGAGGATACTGTGGAGTAACTAAAAAAATATCTCCTGATAAATGAGATCCTGGATCTAAAGATCATTCATTTGTTCCCTTAATTGAGTAGCAATGTTATCCCAAGCAGTCATGACAAAGAAAGGACTTTTTTTCATTTTTGAAAATCTGATTGCTTTTTCTCAAATAAAGGGGGGGGGGAAGAAGGAAAAGGAAGGAGGGAAGGAGGGAAGGAGGGAAGGAGGGAAGGAGGGAGGGAGGGAGGGAGGGAGGGAGGGAAGGAAGGAAGGAAGGAAGGAAGGAAGGAAGGAAGGAAGGAAGGAAGGAAAAGATAAATGTATCCTGACAGAATCTAGACAGAAATGACCCATTTTGTTGTTCATAAAGAGAGACATACAGTGGGGTCCAGATCCTTCTCAGATGACTGCAACCAGTTGGCAGTAAATAAGGGCAGGAATAAAAATAATCTTGTTTTGCTGTGGAAGACTATAGCGATGACTCTGAACAAAGATTTGCAGCATGTCTGAGGATGTGGTGTATAATTTTTACAACATCCTTTCTGGAAAAATAATAAATAATAAATAAATAATATTTTGGAGAAGTTCGTGCTAGGGGTGAATGCAGGGAAAGAATGTAGCCACTTGAGTATGAGGGATTTCTAAGGGATTTTAAAAGGTTGTGTTTAGAGGAGCTGGACAAAGACACAAATAACCACTTCCTTCTTTCCCTCTTATTCCAATACACAATTAAGGAAAGTAAAAGGGATGCAGCATTATCATTAGAAGATATTTTTACAAGACAGTTGATATACAGGAGGGTAAAAGTAGATCTGGTTAGATGCATTTGGGACTTGAAGCCTAAAGTTAATGTGTACAGCCAGTAGCATTCCTTGGGAGCTGATGTGTTTTCTTGTGTTTCAGAAGAGGGTGACATCTGCAAGGGAGTATGAGTATGCCTCTGGTCAAAATTTGATTGGCAAATATGACATGAGAGGCAATTCTGTACTTGGGAGAAAGCTCAAGCCAGCTCTAGAGATGCAGTAGGGATCAATCCTGCCCTATGCTTAAGTGCACCTTAGGAACAGTAATTCATCTGTTCCTGTTATTGCTCAAGATGGATAGAAGGATGTGACTTCATTCACAGGTACCAAAGGATTTGACCTGCTCAACATACATCATCTTGTTTTCACAGTTGCATCAACTCTTGGTAAACTTTGGAGCCATTCTGACAACAAATGTCTCATAGTTAGGTTTTTTAGGCTCCATTAGATGGCAAATATTCTTATCTAAAAAGGTTTTTGTCATCTAAACCACTGAGGTTATACTTCCTTTCTGTGTTTATTCAAAGGGGCCAAACAGAACATTAGGACAACTCAATCTAGAGGCATTTTCCCTGTCATCTCTGAGGAGAAAGATGCTTCAGGGATCCTGGAAAAGTCTGGCTAAGAAGATAAGTAAACAGGGCTCCTGCCCAGCCAGCTTCCAGCATTCACTTCTTGCTTGGATCTTCCTGACTGAAACCTTCAAAGTCAGGCTCAATGTGATTGCATAACTGTTTGCACACTCCATAACCATGTCCCAAAAATATAAGACTGGAAGTCTGGCAGAATTTTCTTCATAAACAATGATGAGCCAGACATCAGCTTCAATGTTTCCTTCTGCTCCACTTTTCAAGCATGAGGAGGATGCCATCTCGACTCAGGACCTGTGGCTGACTGCAAACCCCCGTACTATGGTACACTACTCTCCTGAAATGTTTTAAATATTGCAGCCTGTGCTTTAGTATGTTATTTATTACTAGACTGTAGTGGTTTCAGTTTGTCTATTCGAGTTTCTGGCCAAATGCCAGCACACTTACCAAAATTTACCGGATTTTTGCTGTGAGATAAAGATTAGGAGTAGGCAAAGCAGGCTCAAACTTTAAGAATATAAGGAAAGTTTATTAATATACCTAAGACAAAGAGAAAAAACAAGAAGAACCAGAACAAAATCCTCACACCACCCCTCCTCCCCCCATCTCTCCATTTCTTTCCCCCTGACAACACACAAAAAGACAACACTTTGACTTCCAGTCAGTTTACCACCTATAAAATAGTCTTTGTCTCAGTTCATTTAGGGAGAGAAGTTTCTTTTGTTTATACCATGGACTCTCTGTAAGAAAATACAGTTTTATGGGTTTCAGCCTCACAACCAGCAGCCACCCGGGAGGAAAGATCTGCTTGTTGTGGAAGATCTCCTCCCACACCAGTAGCCTTCCCACAGCCACTATGGTGGGTCATGAACAGTCCATGGGGTACCCTTTTAAGGATGAACAGTTCTATTGCAGCATTCCCGTTCTTCTGTTACTGGCAACACAAGTTCTCCAGCACTCTCCAGGGCAAGGGACAGCTTACAGATTCTCTATCTTTATTCAAGCTTTTCATCAGGCTGCACTTATTTCAACATCTGCTTGTCTCCACACAGGTGCCTTGGCTCACTGGCTGCAGTTAGACCATCACATCCCCCCTTTGGACTATTTTGTCATATATTACAGAGCATATATTAGCTTGGTCCCAACCATGGTTTCACAAAAGGATTTTCAGTTTCATTATTGAAACACATCTCATGCTCCTCCCTCTAGGTGTCGGCTCTGCTTCCTTCACTGACTTAAAGTCTCTATGCTGCACTCCTGTAGATGTCCTCACTCATTCCTCTCTCTGTGCAAGGAAGGATGGGTGTCTGGAAGTTTAGTCCGGGCATGGAGAGGGTTAATCTCTCTCTCAGGCATTGTGACAATCACGTGGTCTTTGCCGGGTTGTTTGAAAGGTCTGAGCTGGGTGGCAGAAACACTCAGAGTCTCAGTGGCCTTGCTCTGCGAAGCTGGCTCAGCCTGGTGGGGCCGGCCTGACCCGGGGTAACAGAGCAGGGCAGCCCGGCCCTGTCTAATGTAGCTGACATATCAGCCCGGCTGAACTGTATCTGTCGAGAGCTCAGGCCAGTTCCTCCCCCACATCCAGCTCCAGCTGCACTGCCATTCCAAACCTCCCTTCCCCCCCTCCCCCCTGCTCCCTATGGGGGGGACGGAGGGCAAGGCCCAGTCTTACCAGAGAGAGAAGCAGAGGAGCTGCTTCTCTCTGAAGAGCAGGAAGGCCAAGAGGAAGAACCCTAAAGGGTCCTCTGCTTATATATGGTTTTTTTCCTCGAAGGCAGATCAACCTTTAATTGGTTGGCATATACATCCATACTCAAAATTGTCTGGTATTGGTTCTCTCTTCCAGGAAGGAAGTTGTATCACTTCCTGCAGCATAGGTTACTTCCTAGATTTTGACCCCTCCTGACTAACCCAGGACATGGACTCACAAGAATGTTGCAAAGGCTGAAGAAACATTTTTGTAGAAGTGTTTCTCTGTGTGCATGTTGAAATCAGAAGAAAAAAAAACATGCCAAAGGGAGGTTAGAATGTCACAGCTAATACGTCGAAGTACAGAGTGGGTCCCTGAAAATTCTGAAATGTGAATTTCAAGGTCAACTATCCTAACACATCTCCTCAGCTTCCTCACCTCCTCCTCAAAGCCTGCCGTCTTTAATCTGTTTTGAAAGCAAAAATTATGCCCCTTAAATGTATATTGGCAGATTTATAGATAAGATCTTTCTATTAAAAATACCTTTTTTGTGGAAGTGAAATCAACATCCCTGACTATTCCCTGGAAAGTGGTTTGATGGTTAAAGTTCACAGCTGTAGCTGCCCTTCTTTTGTTTTCCTGCTATCAGAATAAAGTTGAAAATGTCCTTTTTTTTTACCTCCCAAGGAAAATTTGAGGGGAAAACCCAGCATCCGTATATATATGTCATTTGTCTTATTTTTGTGAAGAGGCTTAAGGGAAGGGATTTTCTAAAGCAGCTTAATAGCTGCCATAGAAGCCCTACTGCCAGATAAGAATGATAAAGATATCCACAAAAATAGTCCATAACAAATGAAGAAAACACAGCTGATGTGTAAACAGAGTGGAAAGAACTGAAGCAAAAGAATGCAAAAGCAGGAAAAATATTTCTTCCAAAGCACAATGCATCTTATTTAGTTAAACAACTATTATGGCTTATTTAACAAAGCAGTTATTTTTACCTTCTCCCCCTTCTTTGGCAAATCTAGCTCTTAGGATAAAAATCACATGAGGGAAGCTGAACATCCATGGCGAGCAGTAACAGCTGGTAAGTAATCAACTGAGTCAAAGTTTCTGATAAAGATGTCACTACATATGCATTAACTAAAATATATATAACAGGAAAACTATTTTCAATGGCTGGGAGAGGTAGCAAGGAAAAGTTAGGAGTGGTATTTCTAATCTGTCAGTTCCAAGTAGGAAAAATATCCAAACTAGCTTTAAAAGAGTAGTCTGCAGCTGGGAGGGGATTCTTGTCTTTAATGCTGATGGAAGAAATGAGGAAGAGGATTTTGCTTTTGCTCCTGGGACCTTCAAGAAATATGACACTGCTGTGACACTGATAAAGAAGGTGAATTATGCATGCTGCTTTTTAAAATCTAGGTCTCCCTGCCACTTTGTATTGTTAGTCCCCCTCTCTAGAATACAGTTCCCCATGAGCAATGGCTCAGTGTCAGAGACTGAAAATAGTTCATGCCTCAAACACTGATATAAAGTTTTGATCAGAGAAGCCTCCCTGAAGATACCTGACTGGGACTTTGGACTGAGAGCCAAACTGCTGAGATTAGATAAAGGGAAAAGCCTATTGTTCAATCATCTCAATCTAAAGGAAAGGAATTCGTCCACAGAAGCTGAAGTCACCAGCTGTACTGAGAATCATTTCTGGCTGAGTTTGGGGTGGGGGGGCAAAGCACAGCTCACAGAAGCCACATTTACACAGCCCTCCCCCAGCTGAAGGGGGGAGGAGGATGGCGTAACCTCTGGTCAGAGGCAATACACACTCTCATCCTCCATTACACAAACTGGCCCAGCTGTGGAACCCCCAACCCCACAAGCCACATCCACGGGACTCTCATGTGAGAGGCAGCTGAGGGGGAGTCACAATCTATCACAGACCCCCCAAAGTGCTCCCCAGACGCCTTGCACCACAGGACTGCACGTGATGCAAGCAGAGTCTGCTGCTAGAGGCTGCCCCCTCCCCCTGGGGGGACATGCCTGAGCATTTCCACCTGGCCTGAGTGTATATTAACCCATGGCATTCTGTGCTTTCGGGGGGACTTCCACCACCGAGAAGAGGACATCAGAACACCAATGGGACCCACGGAGTGGTGATACTTCTTTGTCCCTGTCCCTCTCTGTCCCCCCCATCTTTCTCCCTACTCTCCCTTTTCTCTCTTTTCTTCTCTCTCTCTCTTTCTTCTTTCTCCCTACTCCCTCTTTTCTCTCTCTTCTTCTTCTCTCTCTCTCTCATATTTGCTATCAAATAAAACCCATACTATTAATTGGCATATGGTCTTGCTTGTACCTTAATTTGGGCAGAGGTATCTCAAAAGAACTTTAATAATTGGATCATAACACTCAGTAACATTCTTGTGCATATTAACCATCAGTGGTATTAAGGAAGGAGACAGGTAAATGGGTTCTGTCATAGCTGGGCCATAAAAAAAGGGTGAAGAGACAAAACTATATAGAGAATTTATTCCTGTTTTCTTACTTAACACTTGATCTAAATTCTACTAGAGCCACTGGAAATAGTTCTAAATGCAGGACTTAGATGTAAATATCTGTTTCATAACTCAGAATATTGGCTTGGAACATAGAAATCAATTCAGATTCAGGAACGAGATCTGTATATGTTTGAAATTGCCTTCCTGAAAATGAAGATATTTTTCTATTACAGTCCTGTACAAAACTAGCAGGAGACAACAAAGAAAGGCGTAACACCTTGAAGGGTTAAAAGAAAATAAAGCTTTTAAAAATCAGATGTTAAATGGCCTTAATTACAGTCAGAGCTATTGTGAGATGTAGCATGTCTCTGTGTGTGAATAATATTTTCTGTATTTTAACAGCTTTCTATAAACTTTACAGTTCCCATGTTACAATTTTTATCTGGGTTTATAAATAGAGATTAAATCTAAATGAATTATACCTGAATAATTGCAAGTGGCAAATGTTTTATAGAGAAAGTATGCACTCTTAAGTTACATTGTAAATATTATGGTATATTAATTCAAGAGGGAAGCAAAGACTTTAATATATTTCCAGTGCTTTAAAGACCCTTATTCGTGCCATCCTTCATTAGTTCATTTTTATGTGAATTGAAGTGGATTTTTTGTCATGAAAGTTTTTGATTTTTATCAAAAGTGTCTACAAATTATCATTTTTCAATATAAAAAGAAAATTTTCCTACAGAGCTTATACGTGAAAGTATCTAAGCACAGGAGAAAAAAATAAAGAGGCTGAACACATGCAGAATCACTTGGTTGCTCCTTCTTGGGTATTTTGAAATTCTATCAGCCTCAAATGCATATTCACCAGCCCCAGATGAGGATTCTGATTCCAAGCTGTTGACTGCCTGCTACACGGATCCCTGTGCCTTCCCTTAAAACACTAATCGTGCAGGTCTTTGAGACAAGCTGTTATCTCAGAGGGCTGATCTGCTCTCCACAAAGAGGCAGTGATGGTATTTCAGGCTTAGGCATGGAGTGAGAATCCTCAGCCTGGCTGTCCCTAGCCAGGAGGTGCAGGACATGAACTGTGCTTCACCTCTGGCATCATTCATGACATTTCTGCCCCAGAAGTGCAATATGGGAAAAGCCTCATTTCGGCCTCCCTTTTCAGACCCACAGGTCCAAGCAATGCCTCCTCCTCCTCTCTGGGTGGCTGGTGTCCTGAAAGCCATACTGATCCAACAGGATGTGGTGGTTTCAGCTCACCTATTCAAGGTTCTGGACAAATGCCAGCACACTTACCAAAATTTACCTGATGTTTACTGTGAGATGAGGATTAGGAGTAGGCAAAGCAGGCTCAAACTTTATAAAGTGCAAAGAAACTTTATTAATATACCTAAGACAGAGGAAAAAAACAAGGAAAACCAGGAGAAACTCCTCAGACCACCCCTCCTTTCCCCACCTCTCCATTTCTTTCCCCCTGACAACACACAAAAGACAACACTTCGACCTCCAGTCAGTTTACCATCTCTGAAATAGCTCTCGTTTCAGTTCATTTAGGGAGAGAAGTCTCTTTTGTCTACACCATGGATTTTCTGTAAGAAAAATACAGTTTTTATGGGTCTTCTGCCTCACCATCAGCCACCGCCCGGAAGAAAGACCAGCTTAATCGTGGATCCTTTCCACACCAGTAGCCTTCCCACAGTCACTAGGGTGGGTTATGAACAGTCCACAGGGTACCTGTTTTAAGGATGCACAGTTCAATTGCAGCAACAAAGAAAATCCCTTCTTCTGTGCTGAGCAACACAGGTTCTCCTGACAACATTAAGTTCTCTGGCATTCCCCTCCGAGACCAGGGCTCTGGGTCACAGCCTCTCCTCTCTCTTGGTTCAAGTTTCTTATCAGGCTGTAATTATTTCAACATCTACTTGTCTTTACCCAGGTATTTCAGTTCATTGGCTGCAATTAGAACCTCACATCCCCCTTTTGGACTATGTCTTCATATATTAGAGGGAATTTATTAGCCCAGTCCCCAACCATGGTTCTCCAAAAGAATTTTCAGCTTCACTCTCGAAGCACTTCACATACACCTCCCTCTAGGCATCGGTTCTGCTCTCCTCACTGACTGTAAAGTCTCTATGCTGCATTTATGCAGATGTCCTCACTCGTTCCTCTCTCTGTGCAAGGAAGGATGGGTGTCTGTAAGTTTAGTCCAGGCATGGATAGAGTTAATCTCTCTCTCTCTCTGGGAGTGTGACGGTCACGTGGTCTCTGCCGGGCTGTTTGAAAAGGTCCGAGCTGGATGGCAGAAGCTCTCAGAGTCTCTGTGCCTGGCTCTGCGGAGCTGGCTCGGCCCAGTGGGGCCATCTGGGCCTGGGGTGACAGGGCAGCGCCTGGCCCGAACTGGATGGAGTCCGGCCCTTGCCTGACCCAGAGCAGGGATCTGGCCCTGTCTAGTGTAGCTGATGCTGGCTGAGCTGTATCTGCTGAAAATTCCAGCTGGTTCCTCCCCCATGCCCAGCTGCAGTGGCACAGCCGCCCTAAACCTCCCTTTCCCCCCCCCCCCCCCCCCCCCCCAGTCCTTTGGAGGGGGGTGGGGACGGGACAGGGCCTTACCCAGGAGACAGGCAGGGAGATGCTACACAGAAGCAGGCCAAAAGAGAAAGAGGCTCAGAGGGTCTTTGCTTATATATGGTTCTTTCCTCGAAGGCGGATCAACTTTTTAATTGGTTCACCTACACATCAATCCTTAAAACTACCTAGCTACTGGCTCTCTCTTCCAAGAAGGAAGTTATATCCCTTCCTGCAGCCTAGGTCACTTCCTAGATTTTGACCCCTCCTGACTAACCCAGGACACAGGAATAAACTGAAGATCTGTCTTTTATAAGGCATTTGTCTAAGGCTGAAGGCATTATAGGCTTTGTGCGCATTAGTACATTAACAGGGCTGGGGCTGAGCTCTGGTATGTGCTTACCATCTGCTAAAATGTTTGCACAGTCTTTGGCCCAGTTCTGCCTTCGGCCAGCTAAGTGCTTCCCAAACAGTCTCTGGACTTGAGGTGGTTACCACAATTCCCAAAGGGCCATGTCAGTGTATTAAATTGTATTCATAATAGTAATATTAGTACATCATTTTTACCATATAGAATATATGTAATAAAAATATATTTATATAATGCATAAACATTTATATACTAGTTTATATTAGTTTATATACTAGTATATATATATACTAGTTTAATAAAAATACTATTATTATAGAGTAATATTATTAGTAATTACTATATAGATAATAGTTACCATATAGCTACAAAAATCTATAAATGTGTTAATAATAATCATATCTAATAATATGTTAATACATTAATATTGGTCTCTATGTAATGCTAATATAACTGCTTTGTTTAGGGGTAATCAGAGTGTTCAGCTGTATACCTGCACTGTAGCATTTGTCTCAGAACCAAGGAAAAGCTCCCATTTCATTTTACTTCCCATTAGAGATGTGACCATAAAGCCCAGCAAGTGATCTGCAAACAGAACAGTGATTTCTAAACTGCTGTGGGTTATCTCTGTCTTCTGGAGACATCTGCCACAAACCATGTACTGAAGCTAGAGACAGCTGTGCTCAGTTTATGATAAAATCATGAACTCTGCTGTTATAATACCAGCAGCTAGCAGTGACTTTTGGGGTCCCTGGGGCATCTTCCTGCAGCCATGGGGGCCTGTACTCACCTTTTTGCTTCTTTTCTGTTGGGATGCTTTTTCATCTGGTTTATCCTTTTTTATATATATTATCATTATAATTTCTAAGAGTGCAATTAATAGGCAGCATTTCCATCTACAGACCAGAAACGTGGCCTCATCAGCAACTCTGCTGTGGTTAGAATTTGCAGCACTGCTAAGAATATCACACGAGGTTCCTTCTCAGATTCATAATCCACAGGAAAAGTAGAGCCAGACACTAGTAAAAGAGTCTGTTTTGTCAGCTTTCCTAAAACGTGCTTTAATCACTTCCCTTTATCAGGTCTATGCAGCCCTTGTTTGCTGGGAGAAATTAGCTGGAACTAATTTACAAGCAATGAGTAATAGGCAATTTATCTAGTAGCTTACAACTGTTGCCTGGATACAAATATCTTCAAATGTTTTTATATCTAAAATGCTTTGCAGCAATTTGTTTTGATGACAAATTGTCAAACAGAAAGCCAGGGCACATGACATTACTGCCTTTACCTCCTTTATGACGCAAAATGCTGTCCCTGTGCTGCCACTGAATAGGTGTAATAAGGAACAATATCTTGTCAAGCCCTGTTTAGTGAGAGAACTCTGTATTTAGTTCTCACTTGTCTCTAGAGGATTAGAGACATGAGAGTGCAAAGATCAGAATTTCATTTAATCAGATGACTAAATAGCAGCTGCTGCTATTTTTGCAAGGTAAAACACTGAAGAAAACTATTATAAAAAACAAACAACCCCCCATTCTAATACACTGAGTTAATAAAAGGCATTCTTTATCTGTCTTAAAAGTGGAACTGTTGGAATTGATAACAAGGATGTTCAAAATCTGTGAGTAGGAACCAAAAAAATGCAAACCAGATTATTGTACTCTGAAGAGGCGTTTTGAACCAGCTTTTCCCTTGTTCTAATATGTATCTGCCTAGCCAAAACCAGTCTGTGTACAGATGTATGCAAACCAAATATTGGAATTCCCAAGGTGAATGCTAAGCCGCACCCACATGTCCAGCTGCTGAACTGTGTCCCAGAAACACAAGACTCTGGTGGGAAACAAGGAAATCTCCTTTGCAGAGATTTACTGCTCACTTTGATTACACCCACACTCTCCTTCTGGCAGAATGAGTAGTTTAATGAAACTGTAGCATATAAGGTCTTAAACTACAAGATCTATTCTTCTTTTTTTTGGCTGAAAAAATTTTAAAAAAAGTGGAAAACAAAAGAAGTAGGAAAGCAACTCAGACATGAAGACAGCTGTAAATTTTCTGTTGCATTTTTCCCTATTGGTCTATCCCTTATGTTTTTGAGCTTCATCAAATAAAGGACATCAGAGTGTAATTTAAGAGTCTGGAACCCCTGGGTGAGGAACTTACTTCTGGTAATTTGTAAAATTGTGCAGTTTCCCTTTCCCTGGCAGCTTCCCAAACAGAGCATAGGCAGGCTGGGCAGAACAGGCTGGTTCCCATGCTTCTTCTCACTACTCTAGCTAAAGATAATTTATGGCAGTTTATCAAGATTTTTTTTCATTTTAGAAGTTTGTAATGAGTTTCCCTATTAAAACCACTACTTAACATTTTTACAAACTCCAAGCAAGCAAGCAAGCAAGCAGGGAAGCAAACAAACTAATGCGTGAGATAAAGTAAATTTTACCCACTGCTTCCTTCTGTTGCTTATGTGTTGAAAGATGAGCCATTGGGGCAGAAGACCAGCCTGACTGAACAGGGAATTTTTGCTGGAACTCGGGTTAAAAAAGAGGGTTTATGACCTTTGGAAGAAGGGTCAGGCACCTCAGGAAGAGCACAAGGATGTAGTTAGATCACGTAGAGAGAAAATTAGAAAGGCAAAAGCTCAGCTAGGACTCAGTCTGGCCACTGCTGTGAAAGAATATAAAAAGTGTTTTTATAAATACATTAACAGCAAAAGGAGAGCTAAGGAAAATCTCCATCCTTTATTGGATGTGAAGGGGAACATTGCCACCAAGGATATAGAAAATGTTGAGGTACTTAATGTCTTCTTTGCCTCAGTCTTTAACAGAAAGAATGAATATCCTCAGGGAAACCAGCCCCCTGAGCTGGTAGATAGGGAGCATAATAGAGCCCCTGCAATTCAGGAAGAAGTAGTTACCAACCTGCTCTGCCACTTTGACACTCACAAGTCTATGGGGCCAGATAGGATTCATCCAAGGGTACTGAGGGAGCTGGTGGAAGAGCTCACCAAACCACTTTCCATCATTTATCATCAGTCCTGGTTAAGGGTGGAGGTCCCAGATGTTGGGATGTCTCCCTTCTTGCAAAATTCAGTCAGCTTTGCATGACTGATGAAAGTGCTTCTACTTGGCATAAAATATTCAGGACCTTGTTAGATTTATATCCCTTGGAATATAAATCCTTGAAAGATTTGAGTATATGTTCAGCACAACCCTCTCTATCTCCAGAACTGCAGCCAGCAGTGCATTTCCCCTAATGCATGTGGAAGAAACAACAGAAAGCAGTTTTCTGTGGTGGTGGTGTTTTGCAACTGAGTCTGTAGAAGCATTTTTACCTGTTTACCTTATCTTCTGTTTTGCCAAATAGATCTAGTTTGTCAATCACTTGGGTGGTAACTGCTACTGTTTAATTACCGAGCAAAGAGTAACTTTCTTATTTTAACTTGAAGTTAAGGAAGTGTCTGCTGTGCCTCCTTTTCAAGAATGGTAGATCAAAGGCAGCACCTGCTGTTATGATCCAATTATTAAGGTTCTTTGGAAATACTTCTGCCCGAATTAAGGTACAAGCGAGACCATATGCCAATCAATAGTATGGGTTTTATTTGATAGTAGATATGAGAGAGAGAGAGAGAGAGAAGAAAAGAGAGAAAAGGGGAAGTAGGGAGGAAGATGGGGGGACAGAGAGGGACAGGGACAAAGAAGTATCACCACTCCGTGGGCCCCACTGGTGTCCTGATATCCTCTTCAGCTGGTCTCGGTGGTGGAAGTCCCCCAAAAGCACAGAATGCCATGGGTTAATATACACTCAGGCCAGGTGGAAATGTTCAGGCATGTCCCCCCAGGGGGAGGGGGCAGCCTCTAGCAGCAGACTCTGCTTGCATCACGTGCAGTCCTGTGGTACAAGGTGTCTGGGGAGCACTTTGGGGGGTCTGTGATAGATTGTGACTCCCCCTCAGCTGCCTCTCACATGAGAGTCCCGTGGATATGGCTTGTGGGGTTGGAGGCTTCACAGCTGGGCCAGTTTGTGTAATGGAGGATGCGTGTGTATTGCCTCTGACCAGAGGTTACGCCATCCTCCTCCCCCCTTCAGCTGGGGGGTAAGACTGTGCAAACTTGGCTTCCGTGAGCTGTGCTCTGCCCCCACCCCAAACTCAGACAGAAATGATTCTCAGTACAGCTGGTGGCTTCAGCCTTTGTGGACGCATTCCTTTCCCTCAGACTGAGATGACTGAACAATAGGCTTTTCCCTTTATCTAATCTCAGCAGTTTGACTCAGTTCAAAGTCCCAGTCAGGTATCTTCAGGGAGGCTTCTCTGATCAAAATTTTATATCAATGTTTGAGGCATGAACTATTTTCAGTCTCTGACAGCCACCCCGTGACTCAAGCACTGTAATTAATGTCTCTTTCCTGGTGATCTTCAGTTTATGGGTTGTCCACGGGGGTGATACGTACATAGCGGATAGTAGGAGAAAAGATAGAAGAAGCAGAAGCAATAATACGAGTAATCATGCAGCGTACAATAGCTATCCCAATCATTAAGAATATAAATCCAATTGCAATCATTAATCCAATTTTCATTAGCCATTGTCCCCAGCCTGTTAGTCCCAAAGAGTGGAGTATGGGTATCAGCCAGGAGTTGGGGTCTGCTCCTTGAAACCAGTCTTTGGGTTGGAGCGATTGGAAAAGTTCTGATGTTTGATCAGTAATTTCTTTCATCTTGGCTCGAGCCTCTTCAATTGACACTGTAGCATTGTGAACAGTAATACAACATTCGGTTTCAGTAAGCTTTAACATTCCACATACACCTTTCTCCTTTAGTAACAACATGTCTAATGCTAAATGATTTTGTAAAGCCATTTTTGACACTTGTTGGACTTGCAAGTTAAGCTCTCCAAATGCATACCTGATCCAATCACTGAGGGTATGCACCTGCCATGTGAGATTTTCCAGAGCCCATCGGTGCTGTCTGATAACTGAGTAGGGTGTAAAGACTACCCTAAATCCCAAGGCTATCTTTTGTCCTACCGTGTAATAATCTGGGGTGTATAGGTTGCTGATCCATTCATGGCTCTGTTCAGGGGAGTATAGTTCTCGCCGTGTTCTTCCTGCTAATGAATAGTGGAAGCCTCGATTTGGGCAAATGGACGGGAGTACTATCCCACACCTTAAACCAGCATGTTGAGTTAAACTTAACCGTGAATAAAATTTTCCATCAGAACATCCCCAAGCTAACCCAAGCGGTGCAGGATAGTTGCTTGACTTGCAAGTCCAAGTGTCATTATAATCTATCAAATACATTTGGGGAGATGATGCGATTGGAATATTTTTTAATGGGTAGTGGGTAGGAGGTATCCCACAATACTGTGCCTGTTGGATGTGGGCCCAATACTTCTTGGAATTAGCCGTAGAATTACACAGCGGGTCTTGATTTTTAAAACCCATAGAGGGATATCCCCAACAGATGCACATATCACGTATTAAGACACGTATCTTTTCAATTAACCAAATCTCAAGGGGGTCCCCAGGTCCTGTAGTACAATTGATTACCCTTGCACACTGGAATAAGCCCAAATGGGCTCGCTGAGGGGGTGTGTTCACATACTTTAAAGGTTTTAAGGTAGGGTTCTCTCTTGACCACATCCACATATAGTTGGAAGAGTCTATAGGTAATGTTCTGGCTCCGCTGGGTAATTCTATGCACCATGAAAAGTTAACCGTTAGCACATATGGTGCTTCATAATAATCTGGTTGCCTTAATGGGTGAAAGATAGGATCAAAGGGGAAAGATTGACAAGGGGCCTTATTAGTTAGGGATTTAGGAATTTGATATATCCCTGGCAGCAATGTACTTTCCCCAACCCTCTCAGGTATGCCAGTTTCTCCAGGGCCCAGTGAAATGTTGACTTCTGGATGAGACATATTACACATATCCCGACTGTTAAACTCTTGCTCATTATTATGACATGCAAAATATGTATCATTAAGTTTTACTTGGTGTGGGAAACGGGGGCGCTCCACAACCTCGGAGGTTCCCTCAATTAATAGATAGTGAGTTCTCCATTTCAAAGGCAGTTTAACTTTCAACCACCAAGGGATAGGTATGAAAGTGTAAGGTCTTTCCCGACGTTGTGGTTCACTTAAATTGATTGAAAGATCTGTGGGGGTCACAAAAAATCTTAGGCCCTGCTCTGCAGATAGGGGAAGAGCCACACAAATCCCTTGGTCGGTCTGATTCCAAAGACGCTTAAACCCCAGAATTAATTCCCATGCAAGGTTTGTAGAATTACGGCTTCCATTCCCTGTGATTGGCTCTCCAGTCTCAGCAGCAGGTAAACATATCCATATATACAAAAAGAACAGGACCCACATACTAAAGCTACAATTATTCCTAGAAATGAAATGACAAGGCATAGTGTGGTATAAATCATGCGAAGGGTTTCTTCTTCGCCCCTTCGAGTTTAGATTTCCACCTGTAAAAGTTCAGGAAAAAAAACTCGGTTTGCTCTCGAACCAGGTTAAAAGCATGGGATAATCCATTGTTGGAGGTTGGATTTTAGGGTTTTTTTCCTCAGGAATTTTTTCTCCCATGAGTTGCTAAGACACAAATGACTGAGCTAATTGCTGAGTACTTAAGAGAACAAAGCACAAGGCTAAGAGCCTTTCTCCTTGGCAAGGTGCGGCAGAATTGCCCCTCATGGAAGCAGGGCTTGTCAAGCGAGATTTTGAAGACTGAAAAGCAAAGGCAGGAGAGAAGTCACATGCTTACTTGGGACCCTCAGAGCTGGACGGTTGGAGCTGCTGTCTGCGGAACCCACGGCCTTCTGAGAAGCCAGCACGGAGCTGCCAGTCTGTCTGCTGTGAGTCTCTGCCCTCTGCCCCATTGGGAGCTGCCTGCCACCAGCCTGTCTCTCCCCCGCTCCTCGCCGCTCCGAGTTTCTTTCCTACATTGTAGCGGGGTTTCCCCAGGCACGTTGGGACCTCTTACCGTCCCAGCTCCCTGTGTCCGGGGATCCTGCTACGGCACCGACACCAAGCGCCCCCCGAGGGTCTGTGAAACAAAGGCTCTCCTCCATCCCTCCCTGCTTCAGGCAGCCGCCATTGCCATGTGCTACCTGAGCTCACGCCAGAGCGCCCCCTGCAGTCACCGGGGAATCATCACATCCAGAGCGCCCCCTGCAGCCACTGGGGAATCATCACACCCAGAGCGCCCCCTGCAGGCTGTGACTGGAACTGCACCAAAAGAGAAAAAGTGCCTGAAGCCGAGCAGGCTGCCACTGAGTTTCTGGTTCTGATTGTTAGTTAACGTTATAGTTGTTGTTATTTGTTAGCCTTGTTTTAGATATTAATAAAGAACTGTTATTCCTATTTCCATATCTTTGCCTGAGAGCCTCTTGATTTCAAATTTATAGTAATTCAGAAGGAGAGGAGTTACAGTTTCCCATTCCAAGAGAGGCTCCTGCCTTCCTTAACAGACACCTGTCCTTCAAACCAAAACCAGGACATCCATCTACTACTGATTTTATGCTCTTTGTTGTGAGCATCCATTGCTATCCAAGTGTATTTATTCAATGGAGATTTTAAAACCAGTGGCACCTGGCCAATGGTGGGGAGTTTCACCAGCACGGGCTATCCTGGGTGCTGTGTGGGAGTTTTAGGATTAGCTGGACTCAGAGAATCAGGAACTATTGTGGGGGTAGTGGGACAAAAGGCGGTAAGTCGAGGACATCCGTTTACCCCCCATCGGTCATTTATTTTGGTCACTGCATCCCAAATGCGATCTGCCCATCCGGGTTCATGTGGTTTGAGGAACCGTTTCAGTAGACTATTGGTCCTTTCTACTATGCCATTGGCCTGAGGGT
Source organism: Eopsaltria australis (assembly GCA_034509425.1). NCBI lineage: Eukaryota > Metazoa > Chordata > Aves > Passeriformes > Petroicidae > Eopsaltria > Eopsaltria australis. The sequence goes on from JAVTVJ010003373.1 coordinate 52,746, forward strand.
AATAGGGGGTGTGGAATACCCACTGCATACCTTCAGTTTTGGCCCAATCCTGTACTGCTTTTGCAGTGAAGTGACTGCCATTATCAGATTGTATTGATTTAGGCTTTGGCAAACAGCTGAACCATAGCTGCAAATTCTTAATAGTATTTTCCCCAGTTGCTTTTGATACTGCTGCAGCTTGTGTCAATCCAGAAATTATTTCTACTCCAACCAATACATGTGTTTTCCCATTTGATCTTCTGAAAGGACCAATGTAATCTACTTGCCAGACATCCCACAATCCTTTTCCCTCCCTCAAGTGCAGTGGAGGGTCTTGTAAGGGGTGCCGGTCAAAATGGGTACGGCATTCTCCACATGCAGTTATTACAGTAGAACACTGTTCTTTGGTTACCAGCCATCCTCGACTATTAGCTTCCCTCAGTAAATCTTCAATCCCTGAGTGTCCCCGTTTGACATGTAGCCACTCTAATAGATGCTCCCAACTTTCATATTCTATTTTTACTGCCAAGGGGGCTAAACGGGTGAAGGAGTCTACCTGGTTGTTAAACTGGTGTGATAAAGTGTCATTATCTTGGTGGGCTGCAACCCACCCCACAAAGATCTGGTGATTTTTAGCAATTCCTAGAATGTCTTCCCATTTCCCTTTTTCCCAAATTGGAACCCAGTTGACTTCCCAGTTATTTTGTTCCCAGAAAGGGAGCCACTCAGTACATCCTTTGAATACTGCATATGAGTCAGTGTAGATGTATAGGGAATGTTGATTGCACACTTTCTGGGTAATGACACTCCAAACTGCCACCAGTTCCCCCACTTGTGCACTACCTTCCCTCTCTGAAACAATTCTGTCCCCCTCACCATCCACTCGGAGGGCTACTGCTCTGTATTTCCACATCTTTCCTTCTCTTTTTGCTGATGCATCTGTGAACCAAACATTAGTTAGGTCAGAAGAATAGGGAGGGGCTGGGTTAATGACAGAGGGAGGAGGTTTAGTATCAAGAGATTCAGGAAGAGGGTCTTGAATTTCTAGGAGTTTAGGAGTTCCCTCTTTAATTTCCTTGCTCAGAGAGTAGTGCTCAATTTGGGCATACCACTTCCTGACATTTCTCGCTGTGCGACTCCTACAGGTGGGGGGAGTGCCGCTAAGCACAATCTTCAGTACTCTGAATGGTCCCCTGAGCAGGATAGGCTGCTGGTGGAGGATCTTTTCTGCTTCTTGTAATGCAACAGTGACCACAAACAGCCCCTTTTCCCAATCGGAGTACCTTCTTTCAGCATCTTTGAAACTCTTAGTGTAGAATCCAATGGGGCGAGGGGGAGCCTCAGGTCCCTTCTGCCACATGTGGACTGACAAACCATGTGTTGTGGTTTCAGAGGTTTGGGGATCAAAATTAGGTATGAAGTTTAATTTTGTAGTTTAGATTATTTGATTTTGTTGTGAGATAAGGATTAATAGTAGGCAAAGCAGGCTTATACTTCAAGGAATACAAAAAGGGATTTTATTAACAGACTTAAAACAGGAATAATAATTAGGCATCAACACTAAACTTTTCAGAACACTCTTTTCTCCTCCCCACCTTTCTTATTTTCTTTCTTGTTGACCATACAAAAGGTAACGCTTCAACTTATAGTTAATCTACCACCTCTGGAACTTCACAGTTTTCTTAATTTATGTAGAGAGAGGAGCTTTCTTTTGTTTTATCATGTTGACTCCCATAGGAAACACAGTTTCTATGGTTATAAGCTTTCTAGTAAGCGATTCTCTCTTTGAAGAGAGATATTTGCTTTTCTAGACCCCTTCCCATTTCAGTAGCTTTCCCAGGGCCACACCAATGGACATATGATGGTCATTGAGGTGTTCTTTTTGAGAGCGAATGTTTCTATTACACTGACAACGACATCCCCTTACTTTATCATCAGCAACACAAGTCTTCTTCTACTCTTTTCCTGGGGCGAGGAAAGAAAAATCTTAATACACAAAAGTCTCAGTCTACTGTTTATAACTTAGAACATTATATTCCCTTTTTCTCACCTCTTTTAGACCATTATTCATATATTACAGGGTGTATTACAGCTAACTTTATCAACATGTTTTTACAAAAGAACTTTCAGCAGTGAAGCACTCCTCATCTCTTCCTTCTTTGAAAAATAAGCTTAGTTATAGTCATTAACTTAAAGTCTCTATGTTGTACTTTTTGTAGGTGCCTTTATTTTATGCTCTTTCTGTGTGAGAAGGAGAAATGAATGTTTTTAAAGTCTTATTCTGATATTAGAAAGAAACAGTTAATTTGTCTTTCGGCTGGGTGCTGGTCACATGGCTTGCACCCGCGTGGTTTGAATGTTGTTAAGTCCGTGCCTGAACTGAAGGAAAAGAGCCTGTCCATGCCGGCTGCCATCTAAGCCGCGTTTGAAATCGCAAGGGCCCGGCGGGACCGCGTCCGTGCTGCAGGGGGCTGGTTTAAGCCCCCTTCCGTGCCGAAGTGTGTGTGGGGGCCACCTGGCAGAAGCTGTACCCGAGCTGCGGGAGGCCTTAATTCAAGTCCTTTCTCCCTCCCACGCAGAGTTGCAAGGAGTAAACAAAACCGCACCCAAGCTGCGGGAGGGGCTCAGTCTGAGCTCCTGTTTCTCTCCCATGCTGAGTTTGCTGCAGGGCTAACCAGGCGGGACGCTCCCAAGGTCCACGGGCCCGACTCCAAACCCTCTTCTCGCTGGGCCGTGACGCGGAGAGGGGGGAAACCAGCCTGGCCCAGGCTAGGCAGACAGAGCTGACGAAGTTCTTTAGCCAAAGACAGCAAGATGAAGCAGCTTGAGTTTTCTCTTTCTCTGTCTCCTCCCCCTCCCCCCCACACCAATGCGGGTTAGCAGCTCCCAGACCATGTGGTCTGGGAGAGACCTTACCCAGTTGGTGCGGAGGGGAGGAGAGCAACGTCTTTCCTCTGCGAACTGGAAGCCTCCAAGAGAAGTTCTTCAGGTGCTTTCTTGGGTTTATGAGTTTTTTTAGGTAGGCGGAGTTTATGCTGGCTACCTCATTTCTGACTCCACCTCCTCTTTCTACACCGGGAATTTTTAATAGCAATTACCTTATGACACCATGGAAGGCAAAGTCCCATTCTATGAGGAGAGGATCCATAGGATGCAAAGGACCCAAAACCTGATGCATGCCAGCTTCAAAGGTTAATAATTTTAAGGTCTCACTGTGTAGTGGAGCCCACTCCCATTTTGCCTTTTTACGTGTCAGGTCATATAAAGGCCGTGCAATGATTGAGAAATCAGGGATATGTTTTCTCCAAAAGACTAGAATTCCCAGCACGTGCTGCAGTTCTTTCTTGTTCTCTGGTATCTTTACTTGCTACAGTGAGGTTAATGTTTTAGCAGGGATACAAACAGCACCTCCCTTCCACCAGATACCCAGGAATTTAACTTCAGGGGAGGGATGCTGGATTTTGTCTTCTGGTATTTGTAAACGTACACTCTCAAGGTGTTTAATGATGTGGTTCTGAGTGTTTCCTACTTTCTCAGTGTCTGGACCTCCAATTAGTACATCATCGATGTATTGATAGATCTTTACTTCCTCATCTATTGGAATTAAAGACAGTTCCTGGGCCAGGGCATAGTGTGCCAGTGTGGGAGAGTGGCGATAGCCTTGTGGTAATCGGGTAAACGTGTATTGTATTCCTTCCCAGATAAAAGCAAAGCATTCTTGGTCATCTTCCTGTAGTGGGACCATAAAGAACATGTCTTTAACATCAATAGTGGCTAAAATCGGATGAGCGTGTTCTTGTATCGTGGCAATTAATTCAGCGATGTTAGGAACTGCTGCTGTCAAAGGTGCTGTATTGGCATTTAATTTCCTGTAATCTACTGTCAATCGCCATTTTCCATTAGATTTCCTTACTGGCCATACAGGAGAATTGTATGGGGAATGAGTGGGAACAATTATCCCATCTTCCCTTAGATCTGATATCACAGGGGAAATTCCTTCTCTGGCCCCTAGTGGCAAAGGGTAAGGTTTTACGTTAGTTACCTTTGAAGGAGGCAGAGGGGGGGCAGCTTGTAACAGACAAAGTGATGAGAAATCCGAACCAAAAGACCACTGCCTGCCTCTGTCATCAATCCAGGATTTACCTTTCAAGATGTCTAAGCCTAGCAAATTAACAGGGAATGGGCCAATAACCATCAGTGTTTCAGTGATACTGACTTCCCCTGGTAGCCAACATTTTACTTTGGCAGCAGGTTGTGTCTGCAAATTACCAAATGCATCTGCCACTATGAGTCCTTTTTTGTCAGGCACAATGCCACACCCTACAGCATCATCAGTTTGCAAAGCTGATATTTGTGCCCCTGTGTCAAGCAAGAAAGTAACAGGGGTCCTATGGGGACCTATAGGAAAGGTTATCATCATGTCCCCAGATAAGTTTTCTGTGAGCCTTCTAAGGTGTCTCCACTGCCCATCCCCTGGCTCACTTACTGGGGACGGCCTGAGAAGTTTCCCGACTCCAGCCTGCCTAAGTCAATTAGTGCCTCAATGGGCGGAGCAATAGGCCCAGACTCGGGAGAACTTGTAGATGGGGGAGGGTTAGGCTTGGATGAGGAATCCATCCAGCTTTCAATCAGTAACTTTAAAGCTGGGGTAGGCTGGCCATCCATAAGGCTTCGGGGAATGCCCTTCTCTAAGCCCTGAATCTAGAGAGCATATCTCTCCCGCTTCCCAAGTACTTGTTCCCTTTGGCTTTGTGCTCGCCAGGGGGAGGGGGGGTTTCTGGGTGCCTTTCCCTGGTGAGCAGCTGTAGTTCTCCACTCAGCCCGACGGATGGCAGTCTTAGACTCAGATCTAGAGGGTACTGAATTAGGGGATCCAAAACGCCTGCCATAATTAATCAGCTCTTGGGCAGCCTCCCCCCAGGTCCACATTTTTCCCCTTGGTCTGCCTGAGAGCATGTGATCAAAGACGGGGGCCTCACTACCACCAGTTAGAGCAGACCGGATTTGATCTTGCAAGTGAATTGCCAGAGTCTTTAAAGATTCTGGGAGGCCTCGTATGAGTGGAGTCAAGCGATCTGGGTCCACTGGCATGGACATTGGGGAGCCTTTATCGGGTTCTAATACACGCTGATGCATTAATTGCAGACAGGCGGCTTTCTGGACACTTTCAGTCAATTGATCCATAGAAGTAACTATGGCAATTGGGTCGCCCCTTTCCAGGGGACTCAGTCCCCCAGCCCAGTAGGCAGCCCTTTGGGTGAGGGACCAGGGAGCTCTTTTATTACCTGTAGTTAAGAAGACCCCAGGTCCCCAGTAGCCCTCTGACTCTGCCTCAGTTAGCATGATGCGGTCTCCTCCTGTAAGGGAGACTCTCCACACATATTCTGTCTCGGACTCCTTCTGAGTCCGACTGTATTCCTTTTGTAATTTAGCCAATTCAGTAGGAGTATAGGGTATTTCTTTGGTAATTATACAAGGGAAGGCATCATCTATGCCCTGATATTGATATTCAGTTTTAACCAATGGCCGTAATTTTTTAATATCAAATTGGTCTAAATGTTTTTTGGCATCTTTTAAATCCTGATGAGGATATAAAGGGTCCTTATGGGCTTCTCTAGAGTTCATATTTTCCAGATGCTCAGTGAGAGCTGCTCTGAGCCGTTCAGAGTGACACCTTTCCTCTCTTAATTGATTTTGCAGCACTTTTACTAAATCTTGCAGGGAATGTAGGGTCTCTGCATTTTTGGTGTTCCATTGGGATTTTTCTCTTATAGCAGCAGTCAAGGCAGCTCCCAGTACAGCACAAACAACAGATTTACCTTTACCTGGTCGAGACCTTTTTTCAGCTCGCAAACTGGTAATGCGGTCCATTATTGCATGCTCATTATCCCAATTCCCCTGTGCCCACTCTAGACCTGGAGGAGCAGGGCGACTATCAAATTTTTCAAGAAAAGATAGTAAAACATTGTCTTTACACTGACTACCTGGGACAACCATTTTCCCCAAGGCTATCCCACACACTGACTTCAGGACAATTCTGACCTCACACAAGACACAACACAAGAGCACTATTGGGGCGTGGGACTCCTCCAAACAGGAGTTTTAGGCTCCGTACAACACCACGACCAGGAGTTTTTAGGCTCTGCACAAAGTAGGGGCATGGGTCCCCTCTAAGCAGGAGTTTTTTAGGCTCCACACAACACCACAACCAGGAGTTTTTAGGCTCTGCACAAAGTAGGGGCATGGGTCCCCTCTAAACAGGAGTTTTTTAGGCTCCGTACAACACCACGAACAGGAGTTTTTAGGCTCTGCACAAAGTAGGGGCGTGGGGCCCCTCTAAACAGGAGTTTTTTGGGCTCCGCACAACACCACGACTAGGAGTTTTTAGGCTCCGCACAAAACACCAAGGAGAGGCTTCTACTACAAACTACAGACGGGAGGGCCTCCCCACAAGACACAAGCAGCAGAATTGGCTTCAGGACTGAAACCTGCCAATTCTGGATTTACACAACAAAACACACTAAAGGGAATTAAAACCCTCAAATCAGTTTACTACAGCTTCCACAACATCCTCAGTAAAGGCTGCATCAGAATTCCCAAGAGTTCAGGCCACTACGGGTGAGATGTCAAGCTCCACAACCCCCCAGAGAAAAACTGCAGTAAAATTTCAAAGCATGCAGAATTTCGGGAGAGGAGACAATACTATTATGAAAGGCACTTCGGGTCAGAGAATGTTATCCTGCCGACTACGCCAATAAATGTTATGATCCAATTATTAAGGTTCTTTGGAAATACTTCTGCCCGAATTAAGGTACAAGCGAGACCATATGCCAATCAATAGTATGGGTTTTATTTGATAGTAAATATGAGAGAGAGAGAGAGAGAAGAAAAGAGAGAAAAGGGGAAGTAGGGAGGAAGATGGGGGGACAGAGAGGGACAGGGACAAAGAAGTATCACCACTCCGTGGGCCCCACTGGTGTCCTGATGTCCTCTTCAGCTGGTCTCGGTGGTGGACGTCCCCCGGAAAGCACAGAATGCCATGGGTTAATATACACTCAGGCCAGGTGGAAATGTTCAGGCATGTCCCCCCAGGGGGAGGGGGCAGCCTCTAGCAGCAGACTCTGCTTGCATCACGTGCAGTCCTGTGGTACAAGGTGTCTGGGGAGCACTTTGGGGGGTCTGTGATAGATTGTGACTCCCCCTCAGCTGCCTCTCACGTGAGAGTCCCGTGGATGTGGCTTGTGGGGTTGGGGGTTCCACAGCTGGGCCAGTTTGTGTAATGGAGGATGAGAGTGTGTATTGCCTCTGATCAGAGGTTACGCCATCCTCCTCCCCCCTTCAGCTGGGGGGTAAGACTGTGCAAACTTGGCTTCCGTGAGCTGTGCTCTGCCCCCACCCCAAACTCAGACAGAAATGATTCTCAGTACAGCTGGTGGCTTCAGCCTCTGTGGACGCATTCCTTTCCCTCAGACTGAGATGATTGAACAATAGGCTTTTCCCTTTATTTAATCTCAGCAGTTTGGCTCAGTTCAAAGTCCCAGTCAGGTATCTTCAGGGAGGCTTCTCTGATCAAAACTTTATATCAATGTCTGAGGCATGAACTATTTTCAGTCTCTGACACCTGCTTAGCACCTGTCATCACTTCAGAGCATCTAAGAAAGTGTTCCTTGAAATTACAACCTTTGGCCATATCTCTTTTAGGTAAGATATGCTTTCCACAGCTTGAAATGAAGACTCACCTCAAAGCTGAAAAATACTTATCCATACTTCTAAAAGTGAGAACATAGGACATATTATTAAAAGAATATATGTTATAGCCACAGTAAACTATTCAAAAAGAATCTCAAAGATCATTTAATGTATAAACCAATGACTAAAAGTTTAAAGGTGGGATATTTAAATGCAAAGCAAAAGGCCAATCCTTTCCTTCAAGTGGCAAAAACTGCTAGTGAGTGATCATTTTGTAAGACCCTTTAAAATGCAACATTTAAAGTAAAGAATGAAAAGGGAGTATAAACAAGTATGAGAGAGACACAAACTGCAGCTGATGAATGCTGAGAGTGGCTCAGAGGGTCTGCTGCCTGTGCACTGTGCTACCTGGAGCTACACTGCCTTGTTGAACCACACCCTGCAGCTGATGGATTCATGGAGAGACCCCCAGGCATGAGGGAGCAGGGGCATTTGCTGCTGAAAGATGCTGAATGTTGTACTGGGATGATGAAGCCATTCAATGTTGGGAATAACTATCTCCATTTGCGTGGACATAAGTGAGCAATCCAGGCTCTTTAGATGAGAAACAGGCCTCTGTACAAGGTCATCCGAAAGACAGCTGTGAGAAAGGGAGATGCAAAGACTGTAATTAATTCCCAGGTGTCTGAGGAGAAACTTTGGCAGATGAAACTGTTATTGTAGCCTTCTGATACTAAACTTAGTGCTCTAATTAGAGTAGAGAAAATACCGTGTGAAAGCTTTGTGGGAGAAAACAGTGTGAACTGCAGAAAAAAAATTTATCATGTAGCTTTTTTTTTAGCACACTGTAGAATATAAGTATACTTACTGCCTGAAATAAAACGGCTTCACTTTGATCACATTGATCTAGCATGATGTCCCATCATTTTCCCTGCAATTCAGGAATGGGAAAGGGTCTGGAGGGAATCTGTCACACTGCCACTTGCCTCCATGCCCTCTGGTGGGAGGTGGATGGTCAAATGATGCCTAGTGGTACAATTTTTTCCAGTAGGTTTTGTGGATTGGGGTTGGAAGGCAAAAGAAGGCAGTGTTCCCAATTTTATGAAAATAGTTTCATTTTCTTTATGTCTGTAATTGATCTTTAAGACTGCTGTCAGTTTTTACTAAAGCAGATTTTATGGGCTACATTCTTCCCTGACAATGGCTCATTTATGGTCTATATTAGCTCTGTTTTACATTTGGAAAGAAAAGATAAGCTTTTGTCCTGAGGAAATTGAATATTATCATAGAAATTATTTTGATTAGCTACTAGTCTTTGATATCTTCCAAACTTATGATAGACTGTATCAGCAAAAGTAAGTGAAAACACAACTTTGAATTTACAAGTGACTGTAGGAAACTTCAAAATGGTACTTCAGTTCACTGATTTTGCTTCCTGGAAATAAAATATACATGGAAAATTGACAAGAGTGTATCCTGTGAGAGACAGAAAACCTTAATCCTAATGGTTGTGTGTTCAACTTCCATGGAAAACCCTGAAGCAGACTACATAGTTATGAGCTTATTAATATTCAGTTTCATGGCACCAGTTTTTTCCTCTGCCCATTTTTGATTCAAGTTTTGAGCGATAATTGTTTTGCCAGTTTGAAGACTTTACGACAGTACAGTGGGTTTAGCTCTGTGCACACAACATTTTTTTCCCCATATTCTAAAGCATGCAAGATTAAGACAAAATTTTTATTCCTGTGAAAAATAAAGCTGTGTTGTGTGACTCCTTAACAAAGCATCTTCAGAATCATTGCTGTCATGCACACATATAAAGAAAGTGATTTTTTTCTCATTAAAAAGCATGGAAGACATGGCAAATGCCCCCAAGTTTTGTCCTACAAATATTCATTTAAAGGTTGCATGCATTGTCATGAATAGTCCTATTGAAGTAATCCTTAAATGTATTTAACAATGCATTATTGATAATTATTAACTTCAATGTATGCAAAGGTATTTTTGATTCCCTACATCTGAATAATAATTTAGAAGTTACTACAATAATTACCATAAATCAATGCCAGAACACCAGATGATTGTAGCAGCTCAGGCCAAAGGTCCACTTAGCCTGACATTCTGTCTCAACAGGGGTCAAAAACACAAGACCATGGAAAATGTGGATGACACTTCCTACCCTTCTGGATGTATTTTGCTTGCTCAGTGAGTCCAAGCAGTAGAAGGTGCCCAGACAGTGCCTTTCCACCTTATCATCCGACTCCTCCTGAGCCAAGCTGACTACTTGTACCCACAGTGTCCTCTGGCCAAGTCTCATGAAACACCCTGCTCTAAAAAAGTTCTACCTCATTGCATGGAGCACTGCATTTGATTAGTTCAAATATTTGTTAAGTTATGGAGAGAAATGCCTGCTCTACAGAAAATTTAATGGAGAAATGTCACTAAATCTTTTCCTCCATAGTATGTGTTTTGTTGTTACTGATGTCTGGATGGTGAGACACCTGTAAGACAGAAACCTGTCAGACACTGCAGATTTTTCAATCAATTCAATACGTATCTCCATGGCCAACATAAAATCTGAGCAGCCCCTACTTTTCAAAATAACAAACAAATGGTCCAGGTTAAACACAAGAGCAAATCTTGACCCATGTGGAAAAAACCCATATGGCATATTACACCACCTGGAGCAGGGCTTCTCCCTTCCATGTGCAGATGGATCCCTCTCTGTCTTCTGCTGGGCAGATTCTGCTGCCAGCAAATGCTGGGGCTTTTCAGGGGTGGGGAAAACCTGGGTGCTGGAACGAATACAAAATCTAATAAAACGCTATAAAACACCATTTTAAAAATGTGGATAGCGCTTTAGATCTACAAACTCTCATTTTAGAAAGTTGTTATTCTTCAGTCATGAGATTCAGATGCAGGAGGAAGGACTCAGCAGCCCATGGAGCTGTACCGGGAAATTACAAAGCAGTCAGCAGACATCTTGGCACACACGTTCTTCTGAAGGTGGCAGCTGCTGTAGTCTGATTAGCAGCCATGAAACTGGTTGGTTGTGAGCCAGATTGATAAATAAAGTAACTCTTACAATAACAAATATGCCTTTAGATGTTAGAATGAAAATATATTCAATAGAATCCTGTTTATTTTCTAGTCTTTCAGCATGTGTGTTAGATTAAAACAAGGGTAAGACCTCATAATTCAGAAAAATGCTACCTGAATGTAGCAGGAATTTTTTAGGAACAATGAGACAAACAAATCAGTTTAAAACTGTAGAATGAGATCAGAATTACTTCGGTTCAGGCAGTCAAAAGTGATCTTCATTTCCCCTCAGTTCTAAAAAATATTGCTTGTTTTCAGCAGTGTCCAAAACTGTTTTCATTCCCTTTCTGGCTAAGCTGGGCTGCTGAACAGCATGCTTGATCCTCAGTCAGAATTACCATGTTTCTAGATACAGTGGTTTTATAGGACTCTCTAGATTGCCTATAGGAGCTGCAAAAGCTGAGCATGCTAAAGAACGGCTCCTCTAATCTTTGGCACCCAAAGGATTTTATGCAGGGATAATACTGAATTCAAAGATAAGCAAGTTGCTACAAAAATTAAATCCCATTCAGTATGACGGCAGCTGGGGAAACCAAGTAAGAAGATTAGTTGAAAATGTAGTAGTAGTAAGTCTTAGCAAGTCAGCAACTCCTAATTGAGCCTGGAAAGCATTTTGAGATGGTGAAGAAAATAAGAAGGCAGTCCCTAGGTGCCCTTCCTCGTGGTATAAACTTTATTTACACTCAAATGGCAATGGTAAAGAATAGAGGAAAACACTTGAAAATAAATGAATTTTTACAGAAGGGGCCAAGATATCTGCAAGGTACTTTGTTCTCAGTGAAAATTCAGCCAAAAGAGACCATATAATTAGTGCCCACTGAAACACCATCTCCCAGGGGTCTGCAAATTGTCAAAAGCTAAACCCTAGCCACATCAACCTTGTACAGATCCCTCAGCCTGCTGGAGGTGGTAAGCTCTCCACTCCTTATGCTTGAGTATTACCATGCTGTGTTGATGAGCTTGGCAGCTGCTCACTTGGATATCACGGTGTGCTGATAGTAGTGATGTCTGAGGGGAGCTGCTCAAGCAGAAAGGCTCTTTGTGTGGAAAAGTGTCTGTCTGCAGCCTACCAGGCTGTGTAAGGGCAGCTCAGGCTGTCAAATGAGACAGTTTGCATATTCTAATAGCCATGCTGCTAAAAGCAGAGGTTTCCTTTAGAATCAAGTGTTCAAAGTTATTAATAGTTGTGAGTGTGTGACCCAGTGAAATAACTGGAATGGCATATGGGGAATAAGAGGATTTAGCAATGACAAGATGTTTCTTTCTCCATCATTTCAGTTCTCTGTTATGTTTCAGTCATTCCTGGGCAAACAGAGTGCCAATTAGTTCAACTTCCCTGGGGAATGGATCTGACACTTTTTTCTTCCCCTGAGAACATGTTTTCACACTTTTAATCAGAATATGCTGAGACTGCCTCAAATCATAGGAGTATGTCAAAACTCATAATAAAGCCTGTAAAGTGGTACTCACAGGTTGGTTTCTGGTTTTATATTTCTTGGTGTTTTTACCTGCATGGAAACAAACCTGTACAGAAATATTTATATCCAGATATACTCATAAATTATTGGTGAAGATTTTGGTGATTGACTTCTGAGTCTGATTTCAGATACTGGCCAATAAAAGCAGAATTTAGAGGCAACTGGCATCCCCGGGAGATGCTATCAGAAGTAGGAATGGCCCTGTTTACTCCAAAGAACATAAACTGATATCCAGGCCTCTTTTAACTCTCCCATTGATATTTCTCATTAGGATCAGCAGCACAATCTGAAAACAAAGCAGGGCTTAGTGTGGGAGGATTATGCTGTTCCACTGCCACTGATTCAAATGGATGCTCCTGGATTTCCCTTAATCATGCTGGGATGTCTCCAGTGCCATTGTAACTTCAAAGCCTGAAAGAGACTCTGATGCCCCCTTGTTTTCCAGCCTTTTTCCTACTATTTCTTGCTAAATATGGCAATGGGAAGGTTGACAAAGGAATTGTAAAACTATAAATTACCTATGTGTTAGCAAAAATAAACTGTTGGCACCAAAGTATTTGCTCTAATTCTGAGAAGCTAAGTCAAAGAATAGAACACATTTTCTCTTTGCATTTTCTCCTAACTGGAGAAGGTATAGCACAGTGCATTGTTTCCATTAATTCTGATGTTTTGCATCATGATGATTCTCTTCCCATTCAGCAGAAGCAGAGCTCTGAATGCCATCTTAAAATCAAAATGGCATTTTTGCAGCCTCAGAGTACAGCTGGGACATGGATGGGAATCACTGTCATTCTTGTTCCATCTTTTTTTTTTCCTTTGATGACAAATTTTCACCAGTAGAGAAACCAAAGGAAGAAGAAGAAGAAGAAGAAGAACAACAACAACAACAACTACTACTACTACTACTACTACTACTACTACTACTAAAGTAATTTAAAAGGCTTCCACCATAAAATAACGTCTGCCTGATCTGTAGACTCTTGTGTGAACACAAGCACACCTTTGTGCCAATATTATCATCAGAAATTATAAATGGGAACACTTGTCTTTTGTTTCAGGCTGTGTTTGTTGGTGGAAGAGAGTGTTCAGCGTGGTGCTGTGGGTCATGCCAGTACCAGGACCCTTGTCCTCTCCCTGCTCCTGACAGGGAGCTGCCCAGCTTGGAGAATCCCATTGTGTCAGGGCTTCAGTGATGGGAAGGGAAAGGCAGATGTGAGAGGGAACCACAGTAAGTCACATCCAGAGCCCCTCTAGAATCAACATTTCTGGGATTTTGTGATTTTGTGATTTGTGCGGAGATACTTCACTGGATCTAGAGCTTGGAAGATGTAGAGTCTTTTCTCAGCTTTACCAAGGCCATTCACATCCTTGCCTGGTTCTAGATCTATACAATAGGGGTGGTAAAATCATCTTTCTTTTACTTTTTAGTTGATTCTTCTATTAGATTCAGAACTGGGTGTGTTTGCAGGGTCCATCACCCCTGAGCCATGTTCCCTTCATAATAGCAATGGAAATTTAGCCAGTGGGCAGTCATGTTCCAGTTGTGATGGGTCATGGGAGATAGAATGTGGGTCAAAGTTTGACATTTTGTGTTGGTTTGGCCCTCACTCTCTCTCAAACCACTTTAAAAGTATTTTTATAGCATGTTTTATAGTCCCTCAGGATCACGAGTTAGTTCCTCTTTTATTTTTCATATTAGGTTTATGTTTTGGCTCAAATCTAAAACAAATGTTTTCAGTTACAAAGCTTTTCATTCATTTTGAGAGCATTGTTTCCCTTTGCATCAAATATTAAAACAGAAACATGATATGCATGGAATTAAGTCATCTGAGTAATTATTATTAATGATTACAATTTAGAAGAACAATATTGACCACTTAGAAATTTTGAATAAAGAAAAAGTGCGATGCCAAAGGCACATTGTACATGTGATTTGGTGAAGCTGCTCTAAAAGTAAGCAGTTAGCAATAAAGGAATAATGTAGCTTGCAAATGGTACAGGGCATGTGGGTCATCTTTGCCAGGATTCCTGTTCTTACGGAACTGCATTTTGCTTATGGTATTTATGGTAGGTTACTGGTTTCATGCTTTAAACATTTTCACTCCGGAAGGGAAGGTCTGCATTTCTTCCTTTGGAAGCTACCTTAAAGTGACTTTTTTCAACATCAGATGTGACACTAAACTCAACAGAGAGCAAATATTTGTCCTTCATTGGGGTCGCTCCAAAGCCCTTTGCAACAAGGAGGGATCACAGTTGGCTGGGAGGCAGCTCTGGGGCATCCTGACTTCACTGTGAATTTCATTTCATGCAGGCTCTGAGATATTTGAGGGAGAAGAAGGAGCAGCATTTCTCAGAGGAAGCATTGAGTATGTTGAGGCCAGTTCCTTTGTTATTTCAGGTGTGCATACATTTCATGAGTCTAGTGCTTGAGTGCTTTGTTACACCATGTCAGGTGACAAAGGTATCAGATCTCTCTTTTAGTGTTCATAGCATCTTCCCAGACCTGAGTCTGTATAAATTGTGTCACCTCCTCTCAGCAGCCACTGTTGCCCCTTTGAGGGACTGCTTGTAAGGAAGAGGTGTGCCTGGGGTGCTTGCTGTGGCTCCAGACCACTGGCACAGACCGTCAGCCTTGACACACCACTTCCTGCCTCTGGCCAAGCATCTTGGATCTGCAGAGAATAAAAAAGATTAGTGGCATGACTTGTAAAGGCAGCCTGATGAGGAACTCCTATATACCTTTAAAATGCAGCCTTTAGTCTTTAGCTTCTTAAGGAATAGAAACACTTGAGTAAAGTGCAGCAATATGAAAAGCTGTATGTTTGGAATTACCTACATCTTGCCCTGAGAAAGGGGGCTGGGGGAAAGTGCAGTGGAAATTTGTAGTCTTTGTTTTGCATAAGGGACATGTTAGAGGGCCATGCATTAGAAACTTCAGTGATGTGTCATATCTGACTAGGTCTCTGGTGAGCCTTCACATTATTTGTGAGATCTAACACAGGGCTGTCTGCCTAAGCCTGGCTCAGGGAATTTCTTTCATAACAGAAATGGACTTTTGCTGTAAAGGACAGGAAATGGTCTGTGTGGAGAACAAAGAATATCAGGGTTGATTTAAATTTTTAAAATTCATGACTCTACCTTTGTATATAGCTTTTACTCATATCCCTAGAAAATCGTAAACCTTTTGGGGAGAAAATCAAAATGAACAGTCACTTAATGCTTGTAATGTCCCTGCAGCTCTGAAATGTAATTTGCTTCTGCATTCTCCCTGGAGAACTGCAGAAACATGGCCGTTGTGCAGGTGTCAGCATTCATTTAAAATTGTTCATTCCCAGTTACAGCTTTTCAGGAACATAACTTGTTTCTGTTTCAAAATCCATCAATTTGCTCATTAGAAAGCAGTAAGGGGCGTTTCGCAGATGGTTATTGATCCTGTCAAAAGTAAAATACTGATGTCAAATACTGCAGTTTTAGAGACTGTTCTGAATGACAGGACATATTGTCATATAACATTTCATTACTGCTTCATGTTCTATTGTTAAAACGTTGTAGAAACAATAAAATGTGTTTTTACAATAAATGTTGGGAAGCAAGAAAGTGTTGATTTTCATGCTTAGAGGGAGAAAATTGTGGTGTATTTGGGATTTCTTTTGGCAACATTGTTAAAATATCTTTTTGCTTTTTAAAGCAAGCACAGTATCTTGAGAGTTTTTGGGATGTGCCTGTGTGTACGATAGAGTAAAAGTCATCTGCCTCTGTATCAGTTACTGTCACTTCAGCCCTGTGTTCATATCAATGCATGACACAGCATCACTTCACCTGCAATTAAACTTATGTTAAAAGCTCATACTTTTAATTGTTCTTAAGCATACTTATTTAAAACCCAAAGCAAAACTTTCATTTCTAGCTAAAACATCATTTGAGAAGCTTACAATATTTCTTTAGCTGCCAGATTATTTTTTTCCTATGATGAGTAAGTACAAAATTTAAAAAAACCCTGCAGGTGTTTAGAACAGGCAGTCACAGTGACTCCCAAAAGCTTCCCATCTTTTATGTCCCTTATGCTGGGAATTAGATCAATGATTTCCACTATTATATTATCTATGCAGCTGTTGATGGAGAAGGGAAATATGGCAAATTTTTAAAATCTGTATTTGTCAAAGAAACAGATCAAACAATTACAAAAAATCCATAGCTGTGTTTTAGTATTGCATTCTTTGCCTTTTTTCTTCCATTTCCATATATGATCTGCTATCACCAATGAGGGAGCTGGAGCTGCAGACCCCCCCAGTGACAGATTATTGTAAGGAAAATCCTTTTGGACATAATGGGGAGTTAATTTTGAATAGAGTAGATTAAAAAGTATCCTATTCATTGAAAAAGACAACACCTAACATATTTACATTAGCTGGTGGAAGGTAATTGACCTTAGCAGCCAGAGTGCAGTCAAAGGATGCTGAGGATTTCAGTGCAGTAAGCCATGGGCATATCCACACCCCACAATTTTAATGCATAAGCTTGTGATAAGACAGAGTTGTAGGCTGTAAGCAATGCCTGTTACAAGCAGCAGGCACATGAGAGCCTGATGAGGGATTTTGCAATAGGATGTTGTGTTCTTGAAGTCCTGAAATGAGATCAGTGTGAAAGGTACACAAAAACAACAAGTAAAGGTAAATAAAGGATGTCTGCAATCCTTCAACACACACCAAACCCCATTGACAAAGCTGTAAATTCATTTCAGATGTTAAATACAGAATAAAGTTTATTGAAATCTCACAAAATTGATACTTGAAGAAGCAAATTTATGGTTTGAATGTGAAAGATGTAAAATACAATTTCATTTGGATTTATGACTGTGATATCATTATGGTGATTTACATGTTCAAAAGCTGTGAAATTAGTCATCTCAAATGAAACTGTGGCTGAGCTTCTGTTTCTGTAGCAAGTCCCGGATAAGTGTCAGTGTCTAATATTTTTAAGCAAAAATCTAATTGGGATTTTTTATTGCTTCTAATTAATGTTCATAAATGAAACATAGTTTTGTGCTCATTATCTGTATTTTTTTTCCTTGCAGGATTTCCTACCCCAGTAAGTCTCAGAGCCTCAGATTATTGGTTCCTTTTTCACTACACCAAGAGGGAGGAAATAAAAGAATATAAGCCAGCATTAGTCCAGGTTTTGCTACTCCGTCAAGTCCCTGCTGGAGGTCTGAGCTGTGATTCAGCTCAAAGCAGAAGTCCTCTGAGCCAACCAAACCTTGAACATGTGCTCTCCTCACAGTGGGAAAATGCAGTGTTTCTGAACCAGGTGGGAAGTTGAGCTTGTTGGGAGAGAGTCCCCCCACTTCTTCAGGGACTACACAGATAACTGAACCTCAGAGGGGGCTGCTGTGCTGCTGGGGAGGTGTGGATGCCTTTTTACAGATGTTGGTTGGGGCTCTGGCTTGAAAAGAGAGCCTGCTGTTGTACTCATCCTTATCTGGCAGCAGCAGAACATCCACCATTTCCTGCAAACAGCCTGTCAGTCTGCTGGAGCTAGCCCTGCGGAGGTTAATTCAGTGCTGTGAGTATTCATAGTCTGTCAGTGGGCACTGAGGCAATATGGGGCTGTCACTCCATGTCATGGCTTAACCCCAGCCAGCAGCTAAGTACCATGAAGCTGCTCGCTCACTCCTTCAGCTCCCTGAGGGACAGGAGAGATAATTGGGAAAAAAGAAAAGATAAAACCTGTGGGTTGAGATAAGAACAGTTCAATATTTGAAATAAAATATAATATAAAAATAATAATAATTGTATTAAAAATGGACATTTAAAAAAAGAGAGAGAAATAAACCCCTAGAAAGGCAAGTGATGTGCAATCCAACTGCTCACCACCTTCTGACTGGTGGCCAGCCCATCACTGAGCACTGATCTACGGTTTCCTCCCAACTTCCCCCAGTTTATAAACTGGACATCATGTTCTATGGTATGGAATATCTCTTTGGCCAGTTTGGGTCAGCTGTCCTGGCCATGCTCCCTCCCAGCTTCTTGTGCAGTTCCTCCCTAGCAGAGCATGTGAAACTGGAAACTCCTTGACTGGGGTAAGCACTACTTCACAACAATTAAAACACCACTGTGTTATCAACATTGTTCTCACAATGAATCCAAAAAACCACAGTGCTGTACCAGCTACTAAGAAGAAAATTAACTCTAGTCCAGATAAAACAAAAGGACGCTCTTTAACTACCCTCCAGCTAGAGCCAGCTTTACATGGTACGGGATTTCTTACCACATAAAACACTGAATAAAGAAATTTGATGTAAGATTAATAAGAGTTGCTGCTAAGTATAGGATCTAAAGGGCTTTATATACTTTGCTTGCTGTGAAACTATCCCTCTCATGTCTTTATTATCTCCAAACAGTAGCTATTCTGGTCATCGAGAGCTCCAAAAGCCTAGTGTCATCATAGTCTACTGACTGGGAACAAAGGTCAGACTGCTGGTATTTGTGATCTATAATGTGCTTACCCAAGCAGACATGGCTGAAAAGGATCTCTTCATGGTGTTTGCTGCTATAGCAGTGACAAATTTGTTTTCAGGCCCAAGGGGCTGTCAGAGGTCAAAACATGTCTGACTGCAAACAGTTTGTATTATTAATGGAGGAGTGCAGAGCTCTTATGGCTGATGTGCACCTTGTGAGGATGTTCTGCAGCACCAAGACTTGTGCCTTCCACGTACTTTGACTAAGGCAGGCACCTGGTGAACTAGTTTTCCTACTTGCCCAAATTTCTTACAGAGATAGAGGTGTCTTTTAAAATCTTAAGGCAATGAAGGGATTATATCTATACAAATGAAATATCTGAGCAAAATCCCTTCTAGAATTTTCAAAGTTCTTAATCTTGTCACTGGCTGTACAGGAAACTGAGGCACAATTTTGAGTGACTGGCGTGCCCAAATCCTTCATGTTAGACTTTAGTCTTTCTAACTAGTCCCTGTCTGAGAACTAAAAGTAATTTACACTTGGAAACAGGTGAGATCTATATTAGGGAACTTACATATTTATAGTATATTAGGTATTTATTTATTATCTTTCTATCTATCTATACCCAAATCTGAAATATCTGTCTAGAACATCCCCCAGCTATATTCAGTAGATGAACAGACATTTAATTAGTTAATTTCTTCTTCTTCATATAAAATATCACTTAATTGTGGTGCACCTCATGGTGGAGACACACAGAGTCAGGTGAGATGATTTCTTTCAAGAGGCTGTGGTGGAGGGGCTGACCACCACTTGCTGAGTACTCAGAGAAACTGCAATGTATGGCCCCACCAGCCTTGAGGATCATTTATGCTTCTGAAGCCAGTGGTTCCCTTGATACATCTCCTTTCACTATCTGGTTTTGCAATGCCACTGCTGCTGCCCCATTCCTTTCATTCAGAAAATCACATGTGTACTTCTAACCTTTACTGTAATGCCCAAATACCTGTTAACATTTTGAAAGTAACACTGAAAAAAGGAAGAAGAAACTTGCTTGAATGTGTACGACCATGTCGTGGAGTAATTACAGTTAAAAATTCCCAGTGTAGAAAGAGGAGGTGGAGTCGGAAATGAGGTAGCCGGTATATCAAATCCTGCCTACAAAAAACTCATAAAACCAGGAGAACACCTGAAGAAGCTCTCTTTCAGGCTTCCGGTTTGCTGAGGAAAGATGTCGTTCCCTCCCTCTCCACGCTGCATTGGGTAAGGTCTCCTCAGACCACATTGGCCTGGGGCTGCCAACCAGCATGGCACAGAGGGGGAGGGGAGAAGGAACCCAAGCCGGTCTTGCTTCTCACAGAGGCTCCATGCAAAAGGGAGCCAGATCGACTCTGCTCAGCTCCGTCTAAGCCGAAAGAGACTTCATTCTGCTGCCCCTGGCCAAGGAACTTCACTGGCTCCATTCGCCTAGCCTGGGCCAGTCCGGTCCCCCCTCCATGGCGCGGCCCGGCGGGAAGAGGGTTTGGGGTCAGGCTCCATGGGCCTCGGGAGCATCCTGCCCGATTAGCTCTGCAGCGTGGCTCGGCTTGGAGGAGAGAGAAAGCTTGGACTGGGCCCTTTCTGCAGCTCAAGCGCAGCTCCGTCAACTCCTTACAACTCTGCGCAGGAGGGAGAAGAGGCTCGGGCTGAGCCCTTCCCGCAGCTCGGATGCAGCTCCCACCAGGTGGCCCCATGCGTGGTCCAGCATGTAAGGGGGCTTGAACCAGCCCCCCTGCAGCAATGGGCATGGCCCCTGCCAGGAAAAACGCAGCTCTGATGGGAGGCGGCATAAACAAGCTCTTTTCCTTCGGTTCAGGCACGGACTTACAACACTCAAACCATGTAGATGAAAGTCATGTGACCATCTCCCAGCCGAAAGACAAATTAACTGTTTCTTTCCAATATCAGAATGGGGCTTGGGGGCATTCATTTCCCCCCCCGCCACACACACAGAAAGAGCACAGGAATGAAGGCACCTGCAAAAGGTACAACATAGAGACTTTAAGTTAATGAATGCAACCAAGTTCATATTCAAAGAAGGAAGAGATGAGGAGTGCTTTAATGCTGAAAATTCTTTTGTAAAAAACATGTTGATAAAGTTGGCTGTAATATACCCTGTAATATATGAATAATGGTCTAAAAGAGGTGAGAAAAAGGGGATGTAATGTTCTAGGTCGTAAGCAGTAACACTCTACTATTCTGATCATCTCAATTTGTATATTCTCAGCAAAACTGAGAGGGGATTATGCCATACATAAGCTGTTGTGCACATATCTTCCCAGTCTCAAAAGCAGGGCTGCAGCACTTCAGCAGCAAACCAGACACCCCTGATAAAGCATGTGTTGCGGTTTCGAGGTTTGGGAATTTGATTTTGTTTGAGATAAGGATTAATAGTAGGCAAAAGCAGGTTTATACTTTAAGGAGTA
>JAVTVJ010003375.1:0-38557 GCA_034509425.1 Eopsaltria australis
TCCTCTCCCTCTCCTCTCCCTCTCCTCTCCCTCTCCCTCTCCCTCTCCCTCTCCCTCTTCCTCTCCTCTCCTCTCCTCTCCTCTCCTCTCCTCTCCTCTCCTCTCCTCTCCTCTCCTCATTCGCGTTTCGATCAGCTGGTAACTCGCGGAGAGCGATGGCTCCTGGCGCTCCGAGCCGGCTGCGATGGGGCAGGGGATGCCATTTGTGTCACACAGGCTGTGATCTCAGCACAGGTGGCGGAGCAGGGCCGGCAGCGGGGCAGATTCGCATTTTGCCGGCACACAGGGAGCATTTCGGAGTTTATTGAGGGCCGGGAACGAGCGGAGAGGGAGCAACACCCGCGGACCGAGCGCTTTATGGACAGCGCAGCCCTGGGGCAGCGCCAGCGAGCAGCAAAGGAAGGGAAGGAGCAGCTCTGACGGGCACTTTGAGGCTGGAAAATGAGCCCAGGGCTGCTAAAAACGGGCCAGAGGCGGGATGGGGAGGGGACAGCGAGAGCTGGGGGTGCTCAGGGCTGGGCAGAAGCAGAACGGGCTTGTTCTCTCCCTCCCTGCACTCACATACCCTTCATTCAGACCCTTGATTCGGCCCTTTGTGAGGTGCAAAGAAAACAGCAGAATTACAGACTTCACTGGAGAGCTGCCTTGTGATTTTGCCACCTTTTGTGCCGGCTTAAGAGCTTTCAGGTCTTTACCTTTAAAATAAAAATTTCCTCTCGTTTTCTCCGCCCGCAGGTCGCTGCAGTCCCGGGCGGTTTCTCGTCCCAGCGATGAGTCAGGTCTGGGAGAGGTTGTGCAGATGGGATGGGATGGGATGGGATGGGATGGGATGGGATGGGATGGGATGGGATGGGATGGGATCTGACCACGGATCTGAGCTCTGCATCCGTCCTTTATTCTGAGATCCTTTGGGGGAAGTGGGGACGCTGTAAGGTCACTTCCCTTCCCTTCCCTTCCCTTCCCTTCCCTTCCCTTCCCTTCCCTTCCCTTCCCTTCCCTTCCCTTCCCTTCCCTTCCCTTCCCTTCCCTTCCCTATCTTCCCTTCCTCCCTTACCCTTCCCTTCCCATTTCCCTTCCCTTACCCTTCCCTTCCCTTCCCTACCCTATCCCTTCACTTCCCTTCCCTTCTCTTCCCTTCCCTTCCCTTCCCTTCCCTTCCCTTCCCTTCCCTTCCCTTCCCTTCCCTTCCCTTCCCTTCCCTTCCCTTCCCCACCATGCCCAGGACCCCGTTTTGCTCCCCCCGGTTCTGTCGGACAGGTGAGGCCTCACAAGTCCCGGCTCCAGGGCCGGAGGATTCCAGCAGGATCTGGGGTGGGAGGGAGTTTTGGGATTAAACCCAGAGATGGTTTCTGCACAAGGGAACCCTCGCCAGGGACAAGGGGCACTGCTGGGGATGTCCTTCCCCATCCCGTTCTCCCTCCTTCTCCAGCAGCTCCCTGGAGTCACAGGAGCACAGAATCGTTGGAAAAGCCCTCTGAGATCAGAGTCCAGCCACCCCCAGCAGTGCCCAAGCCACCACTGCCCCATGTCCCCGTGTCCCCGTGTCCCCATGTCCCCGTGTCCCATCTGCACGTTTGGAGTCCCTGCGGGGGTGGGGACTCCAGCCCTGCCCGGGGCAGCTGTGCCGAGCCGCCTTGGTGTGATGAGCACACATCAAACGTGGTACCGGGGGTTTGGATGAGCAGAATGAGTGACTTGGGGCTGTTTTGTTCCTCACCAGGCTCCTGGATGCCGCTCTGTCCCCAGGCAGCAGAGGTTTGGGCACAGGGAGAGGCCCCAAGGTGAATCTCACTGTCCCTGCACACATCTCACATCTCTGCACCAGCCAGGATGAAAATAAACCCCAAACCCCCATCCCAAAGCAAAGCAGCCATCAGTTTCCAGGCTGGAAACCTCTGCATTTTCATAAGAAAGGCTCCTGCTCCTCCTAATTCCTCGGGATTCTATTCGCAGCCTTTTCTCTGCTCTGGGAAATAAGCTGTTCCATTTTAATTGGGAGAATTGCAGAAATAACTTGTTTAAATGCATTTTGGGCTCAGAATAAAACCCAAAGAATAGAACAAAATTAAAAATGCAGCATTACCCCTGTCCCCCCCTTCAAATCAGGAAAAATATCATTTCCGGATGCACAGTGATAGGATATTATTTTTTTCCTATCTCAGAGGAAAGGTTTCAGCTTGTTGCTTCCCTCCCCTCGTTTTAACTGTGCAGTAATCATCGCATTTCGCTAAATTTTGAAATGGAACAGCACTGGAAAATGAAAATGAAAAATCAAAATATTCCACGTGATAAAATTATTACAATTGAACTGCTGTGCCTGTTCAGAATAATTTTTCAAATCAGCACCAAAAAATGGGGAGAAAAAAACCTATAAGTGGCTTTTGATCAAATGGCTGAGAAACTGGTTCGCTGAGAGCTCCGCTCCAGCCCAATCTCCATTTTCCAGCATAATCAGCTGTTTGACCAAACACCGTTCGCGAGCTGGAGCGGCCCCTGCGCTCCGGATCCACGGCAAGGCTGTGGGAAAGAGCCTGCCCGGCTGGGTGTGCTGCTAATGGGTCCATTTGGTGCTCCTTTGGTGTTCTCACATTGTTTGGGAGGCAAGCGCCTCCCGGCAGCGGGAGCCCTGAGGGACAGCGGATTTCACTGGGTTTGATTCTCTGGGTTTGATTCTCTGGGTTTGATTCCCTGGGTTTGATTCCCTGGGTTTGATTCTCTGGGTTTGATTCTCTGGGTTTGATTCCCTGGGTTTGATTCCCTGGGTTTGATTCCTTGGCTTTGATCCCCCTTCCAGCCCTGAACTCGCCTTTTCCCCCGATGTTCCAGGAGCCCTTTCCGAGCTCACGTGTGCCGGGCTCCTATGGTCGGGATGTGGAGGGAGGGCTGCGACATCTGGGCTGGAGCTGTCCAGCCCCACTGACCGTCCTGTCCAGCCCTAGTGACCCTCCTGTGCAGCCCCACTGACCCTCCTGTGCAGCCCCACTGACCCTCCCTCCCAGCCCCACTGACCCTCTCTCCCAGCCCCACTGTCCCTCCTGTCCAGCCCCACTGACCCTCTCTCCCAGCCCCACTGACCCTTCCTCCCAGCCCCACTGACCCTCTCTCCCAGCCCCACTGACCCTCCCTCCCAGTCCCACTGACCCTCTCTCCCAGCCCCACTGTCCCTCCTGTCCAGCCCCACTGACCCTCTCTCCCAGCCCCACTGACCCTTCCTCCCAGCCCCACTGACCCTCTCTCCCAGTCCCACTGACCCTCCCTCCCAGTCCCACTGACCCTCTCTCCCAGCCCCACTGACCCTCCCTCCCAGTCCCACTGACCCTCTCTCCCAGCCCCACTGTCCCTCCCTCCCAGCCCCACTGACCGTCCTGTCCAGCCCTAGTGACCCCCTGCAGCCCCACTGACCGTCCTGTCCAGCCCCACTGTCCCTCCTGTCCAGCCCTAGTGACCCTCCTGTGCAGCCCCACTGACCCTCCTGTGCAGCCCCACTGACCCTCCCTCCCAGCCCCACTGACCCTCCCTCCCAGCCCCACTGACCCTCTCTCCCAGCCCCACTGTCCCTCCTGTCCAGCCCCACTGTCCCTCCCTCCCAGCCCCGTCCTGGGGGTGCAGCATCCCGGAGCTGCCATGAGATCTCTCCTCCCTCCCGGGACAGGGGGCACAGCCGGGCTGCAGATGGGTCACGGGAGGCTGTAGGAGTACCCCAAGGGCTCCAAGGACCCGGGGACAGGCGGGGACAGCCCAGAGGGACGGGACGGGACGGGGTGTGGGGGCACCCAGAGCCCCCCGAACCCCGCGGGGAAGGAGTTGTTTGTCACCAGCAGCCTCCGATCGCCCCGTTCCTGCGGAAGATAAAACGGGTAAAGTAATGGGTATTTACTCTTCTCCGCTCGTGTACACAACAGAATTGTGTTTCCTTTAATGGCTGCTCTGTGCTAATTGCCGTCATTAACGGAGTGAGGCTTTGAGCTCCACAGCGTCTCTCTCTCGGCCCGTGTGTGATGTGGATGTGTCAGATCTCTCCCGAATGCTCCTCCTTGGACGGGATCCGAGGCACGGCGGGGCTCACCCTCCCCAGGAGCCCTCCTGGCCTCCCCTGGCCGGGCGTGCTCGCGGCTCCGCGGGGCTCGGGGGATGCTGGTGCCGGTCCATGGATGCAGCTCCCGCAGACCCGGCTCTGTCTCAGCGCGGCGGGCACGTCCCGCGAGCAGCATCTGCCACAGCAGATGGCAGCGGCTCCAGCCCGGCCCAGCTCGGCACAGGAATCACTGCGGAGCTCCCCGGCTGCGGATAGGGCCGGGATGGTGCGGGGGACGGCGCGGAGATAAAGGGGAGAAGGAGCAAGGACGGAAAATGAGATGAACTCTGAGCGTCTCCATCGTCCGGAACTTGCCCAGGGGAGCTGGAGCGAGTCCAGGGCAGGGAACGGAGCTGGGAAGGGGCTGGAGAATCCCTGAGGGAGCTGGGAAGGGGCTGGAGAATCCCTGAGGGAGCTGGGAAGGGGCTGAGCCTGGAGCAAAGGAGGCTCAGGGGGGACCTTGTGGCCCTGCACAGTCCCTGACAGGAGGGGGCTCAGGGGGGGTCGGGCTCTGCTCCCAGGGAACAGGGACAGGAGGAGAGGGAACGGCCTCAGGCTGGGCCAGGGGAGGCTCAGGGTGGGTCAGGAGGAAGTGAGGGTGGTCTGGAGCCAGGCTCTGGTTCTGGAGTGGAGCGGGGATCATTAACATTCTCCACCATCGCGGGCAGAGGCTTGGACGCTGATCACACAATAGCTCGGTGCATCCAATTTACCATGCAATTACATTTTAATAAGCTGTGACCCCTGAGGTGGGACCTGGCACCTGCCAGCCGAGATCCAGGCTGACCCAGCCTCGCCCACGGGTGGCTGTGCTGCTCTCCGAGGGGACAGGGGATGGGTTTATATTTATATAAAATATAACTTGTGCTGGTGCCCGGCCTGGCTGCTGCAGCTCGGCAATGAGGTGACTCAATTTTCCTCTGCTCTAACAGAGGTCTCATCCCTGGCCTTGGGAAGATGCTGCAGAGCCTTGGAAAGTCCTTTGGCTCCTCTCCCGCCAGCCTGGCATGGAAATGAGACTCCTCGGGATAAAGGGAAAGTGAGAAAAAGCAGAATGTTGCACACCCTCCTCTGTCCCTGAGCTGAGCTGGGCTGAGAGCGGCTCCAAGGAGCTTCACCCAGCTCTGACTGCTGCAAGCATTAAAAAGGAAATAAAAAAATCATCCATAATCCCCAATGACAAATTCCAGAGAGGGTCAAATTCCTTTCTAAGGATGAAACGAGGGGTTTTATGATCACGCTGCCTTATTACACCCGGCTCCCCGTGGTGTCACATGCATCCTAAGAACCAATTTGCTGTGTAACTCGCTCTCTCCAGCAACATTAGGAGCAAAATAACTTCTAAATATCCTCTCACAGCCAGAACTGCTGCTTTTGTGGTAAACCTTTGCCTGGTGGCATGCAGGAGCCTCGTCCTTGCAGAAGGGCCAGAGCATCCAAGCCCTGCTGAGGAGGGAAGTGGGGCTTTGTGGTCTTTTCCTGGGAACAGAGGCTGAATGCCTCATTTATTCTGTGCTGGGAAAGTGTTCGGAGCCTCCCGAGCGTGCTGGCTCCAGCAAGGATGGCACGAGGCTCCTGCTTCAGCTCTGACAAGTGACTTCCATCTGCAGGAGTGAAGAGACTCTGGCTTAAAGGCAGAGAGCCAACTGCTCCCCTTCCCCTTCCCCTTCCATGGAGCAAACTCCCTCTGGGAACAAGCCACTCAATCCACACTGATGGGAAATGCTGGGAGCACCAGGAAAGGCAGGAGCAGGTGGGAGGCACGGGAGCACCTCTGATCCCAGGGTCATTTCCATGTGCAGCCCCACACGTGGAGCCTGGCAGTGAATTTTCCTTTTCTCCCTGGGATCTCCTGTGCCAGGAGGGAGCTCTGGAGCAGTAACTCTGAGCCTGTAAGGATCCATTTCACTCCCTTTTGCATTCCCTCCCTTTGGCTTCATTTATTCGTTCCATCTCCAGTTTCCTTTCTTGTAGAGCTCTCAGCCTCCTCTTTCTTCCTTTTCTTCCTCCTTTTCTTATTCATGCCTTCAAAGCCACCTTTGGCAGGGAGGGGAGACAATCCCGTGGAAACTTCCTTTCTCTTTATTTTCAGTCTTGTTGAGAAAAGAGCAGGAGTGGGGGAGAGAGGAACCACCCAGCATGAAAACCCCTGGAAAGCTGCTCCTGCTGCTCTGGGAATGGCAGGGGAGCCTTATCTGGCCTTGCACACAAGGAAGGGGAGCCCGAGCCCTGTGAAGTGTAACGAGGAACACAGAGCCTAATGGAAAAATCATTTGCTTGTAGCATTTAATTAAATATGTAAATGTATGAACGGCCCTGAAATCATCAAATTAAAAGGCAGAGCTGTCATGAATTTTGATTCCATTTCCTCCACGGGCTTTCCCTCCATCATCCCCTGCCTGCTCTGCCTTTAATCAGAGGCGGCACCTGGGGACGGCCAGGCCTGTCCTCGGGGTGTCCCCAGGTGTGACGCACGCACACCCAGGCTGCTTTCATTCCCTGCACATCCAGGCCAATGAATTCCTGCTGCTGCTCCCAGGAGCTGTTTGGGCTCTTTCCCTGCAGGGAATCCGGCACAGAGCAGGGACACACGAGCTGCCACCATCTCACCGAGCCAGGCTGGTGGCAGCACGTCCCTGGAGACCTGGCACGACAGCTCTGCCCCACAGCTCCGGTGTCCCCAGAGCTGCCCAGCCAGGATCCCAGCCTGCAGCTGGAGGCCTGGCTTGCTCTGCTCTAAAATCTGCCTGGAACTTCTCCTGCAGACTCGGAGATTTGGGACACTGGGATTGTGGCACCAGGAGCCCTTCCCCAGGGCTGGCACTGCTCAGTGGGGACCTGAGGTCACCCCCAAAGTGCCACCAGCCCCCTCAGAGCTGGGCTGCCCAGGGGGGTGACCTTGCCACACCCAGCTGCTGAATTTGGCCCTTTTGCTTTACAGTTGACCTGGCAGAGCCTGGAGCTGCCTCCCCCTTCCCATGCCCAGCTCAGCTTTTGGGTTTGGTGCCTGGGCTTGGGGTGGACAATTCCCACTGATCCTGTGAGCCTGTGCAATCCCAGCTGGCGCAGAGCAGCAAAGGCTCTTCCCCCCCAAACTTCACAAGTTGTATTTAGCTCTGGTCCCTGCCAGGCCTGCACTGGATGCTCTGTGGGGCAGAACTGGTTGTTCCCAGCTCAGCATGGTGAGTTACCCTGTCCCAGAGGATCTGCAGGGACAGCAGAGCCCCACGGCAGCTCCAGGGGAAAGAATGACACGGGAAAGGAACAAACTGGGTGACAAAAGGCGGATTCAGCGAGGGAAAGGCCAATATGCTGAGGTTTGTACAAGCCAGCAGTGAGGTGGAAGCTGCACCCCTCAATCCCTGGCCGTGGCTTTGCCCATCACAGCCAGCCCTGCAGGGCACACAGAGGTGTGAGCATTTCAATGCCCTTTTACTGCATTCCAGTCTCAGCTGGAGTGGCACCTGTGCCTCTGAGGTGGCTCATCCTCAGTCCCCACAGCAGGGCCGCCTCTGCGTGTGCACTGTGGGTTGGCAGTGAGGAGAATCCGGAGATTTGGGCAGGTTCCTTTTAAAGGCCTCAGTATCTCCCCAAAATACCTTCAGTGAGTGACTGCAGGACATCCCTGCAGAGGTGGCTCGGCATTTCCAGCTCTGGGGTGCAAAGACAAGCCCAGGGCAGGGGCACTGACAGCTGGAACCCTGAGGGAGCACAGCCCCCAGAGGAAGGGACCCCCTTGCTCTGTGTTCCCAGCAGGGAGCAGGAGAGGCTCTGAGCCCATTCCCAGTTGGGATCAGGAGAGGCTCCGAGCCCATTCCCAGTTGGAACAGGAGAGGCTCCGAGCCCATTCCCAGTTGGAACAGGAGAGCCTCTGAGCCCATTCCCAGTTGGGAGCAGGAGAGGCTCTGAGCCCATTCCCAGTTGGAACAGGAGAGGCTCTGAGCCCATTCCCAGTTGGAACAGGAGAGGCTCTGAGCCCATTCCCAGTTGGGATCAGGAGAGGCTCTGAGCCCATTCCCAGTTGGGATCAGGAGAGCCTCTGAGCCCATTCCCAGTTGGAACAGGAGAGGCTCCGAGCCCATTCCCAGTTGGGATCAGGAGAGGCTCTGAGCCCATTCCCAGTTGGGATCAGGAGAGGCTCTGAGCCCATTCCCAGTTGGGATCAGGAGAGGCTCTGAGCCCATTCCCAGCAAGGATCAGGAGAGGCTCTGAGCCCATTCCCAGTTGGAACAGGAGAGGCTCCGAGCCATTCCCAGCTCCACAGGTGCCCCCGGATCCCCCTGGGGTTGTTGACACTCCTGGCTGCGGCAGGGAGAGCAGCAGTGTCCGGGCAGCTCAGGGACACTTTATCCTGCTGGGATGCTGCCCTGGCACTCTGGAGAGCAGCGCGAGGGGAAGCTGCGTCCTCTCCTCCAGCTCTCTCCTGTCCTGCTCCTCCGGAGGGACCGGGACAGCTCCAGCTGTGCAAATTAAATCCAAGAGGTTTAATAACATTTTAATGCACGCTCTTAGCATCGAGAGTTGGGCTTTTCCCCTTCTTGCTTTGCCTTTGATGGTGATAAATGGAGGGGATGTCATTTGCTTGTGCAGCTGCACGCCGGGCCTTTGGAGAGGAGAGGGAGGATGAGGGAGATTATTTTATCAAGCACTTGAAAGAAGGGCCTGGTTCAGCCAGGTCCCCCTCCCCAAACTTCTGCCGGGCCCTTTATCTGCTCCCCTCGGCCTGCAGAACAACTCCATGTGAAAACAACGAAGCTGGGACCAATTTTTCCCTCTTTCTACTGTTTGTGAAGTGCTGCCAAGGCTGCTTGGAGCTCCAGACCCTTCCCAAAATGAGAATAACTGAGATGCTGTGTGCTGAAAACCAGTCCTTCCTCGCAGGCTGGCTTTGTCCTAGCTAAGCTAAGCTTAACACCTGCTAAAGGTCAGAAGTGCTCCCCTGTGAGTTTTGGGAGACCAAGCACCACTTCTCATCTGGGAACTGAGGCAACGAGTGTTGAAAGCCTCCACAGCTGCCTATCTGCTGAAGGGGTTTGCTGCCACACTGCACCCTGCTCCTAAACCCAGCTCTGAAGCCACTTTTCAAAGTGGTCTCCTAATTCTGGAAGCTGAGCTACATTGGGTTAATTTTAAAAATCACCTTTTTTAAAATGTATTTTCTAAAAAAAACAAAAATAAAAGGCTTTCACTGCTTCCAGCAAAGAGAAGGTGGCAGAGAGTTTCTAATTCTGAAGCTGTCAGCTCCTTTGTTTCTGTGGCAGCTGGAGCAAGCCAGAGTGACAAGGATCCGGGGGTCGGTGTGGCTGAAGCTGCGTCTGAGCCAGCAGTTTGCACCTGGCTAATAATATTAATAATTGGGTGGCTGCTATTAGAGGGAGGCAGAAAGAAAACCAAAAGGTTGAAAATCTTGTCTGGAGAATTTAACAGGGAGAGGAGAGGAGAGGGGGGTTCACTGCTGAGCTCCTTGCCCTCCTTTTCAGCAGGCTGCTCCTGCCAGGCCAGGCAGGTTCAAAGCCCAGAGCACGGCTCAGACCTGAGCAGGAGTCCCAGGTCACAGCCCCAGAATTGTGTTCTCACCCAGGGGAACGGGGCCAGCGCTGCCCAGGTGGGTCAGGGAGGAAGAGAATCAAAGGGAGCTGTGCCAGGGGAGCCTGGCAGGCACAGAATTCTCCCTTTGAAGGTATTTTGGGAGTTCAGGGGTAGGTAGAGTGCTGCTCTCTCAGCAGCAGAGCACCCTTTGGGTGCACGCTGGGCAGAGTGAGCACTGCTCCCTGTGCCTCGATGCTGCACAGGGGGTGGGACAGTGACCCTGTCCCTGCCTGCCCTGTGACAGTCACTGAGGTGGCTCCCGCCCCAGAGCCCAGACTGCACCTGATACTGAAACAACAGAGTGGCCACAGGGAGGAACTGGGGATGGGTAAAGGTTTTGTGGAGCCAAACCCCTGGAAAGGGTGTGGAGAGCTCCCACCAGAGCAGGAGGATCTCCAGCCCAGCTGCAGGGGTGAGCAGCAGCAGGGGATGCAGGGTGGGCCCCAGCACCCCACAGCCAGAGCACTCTGCTGCTCCAAGGCCTTGCCTCCCTGGCTCTGAAGCTGCTGGGGATGGAGGAGATGGATGGTCACACACGGAGAATGATCAGCAGCACTCATTTCCCAGGGAAAACTGGCTGGGAATTGTCCCTGACTGGCTCTGCTTGAGTCCCCAGGCCCAGGAGCGCAGCCACATCCCTGCCCTCCCTCCCCTTGGCATCCTGGAGCCCTTCCATCCCCAGAGCAGCTTCTCCCTGTGGGATGGGAGCCCCTGTCCTGCTGCCCCCGTGGAGAATCGAGTGCCCCTTCAGGCCTGGGAGCTCTGTGCAGAGGAGGAGCCTGCTCAGGGCACTGCTTGGGTGCTGTTAAAAGCATCTGAGTTTCCAGGGCGATCAGGAAGGACTTGTGGAGGGCAGAGCAGGCTCATGAGCCTGCAGCCATTCCCAGAGGCAGCTGCTGGAGTCTGCCTTCAGGCTTCCTTCTGCTGCTTCCCAGTGTCCCCACAGCCCTCACTGGTGCCTCCATCTGCTCCTGCCACCCCTGCCCAGGACCTGCATCCCGGACCTGAGCAGGGCTCTAGGCTGCCACAGCATCGTCCCCTCCGAGCCCAGGGTGGAAAGGGGACCTTTCTGTGCCTTTGTGTCTCCTGCCTCTTTGCTTCCAGCTCCTGCCTCAAGATCCTGGTTCATTCTCCACCCGTGCCCTGCGTAGGGCCGGGAGCTGAAGGAGGGAGCTGTGCCCTGCACGAGGCAGAGCCAGAGCAGGAGCCAGAGCAGCATCCCATCGCTGCTGCCACTGAGCCAGAGAGTCCTGTGGGGGACCTGACCCAGAGATCACAACGAGGAGTGACAGACCAGAATTGAATCCACGGATCACAACGAGGGGTGACAAACCAGGATCCATCCCCGAGATCACAACGAGGAGTGACAGACCAGGATCAATCCCCGATATCACAACGAGGAGTGACAAACCAGGATCAACCCCAGAGATCACAACGAGGAGTGACAAACCAGGATCAATCCCCGAGATCACAACGAGGAGTGACAAACCAGGATCAACCCAGAGACCACAACGAGGAGTGACAGACCAGGATCCATCCCCGAGATCACAACGAGGAGTGACAAACCAGGATCAACCCAGAGACCACAACGAGGAGTGACAGACCAGGATCCATCCCCAAGATCACAACGAGGAGTGACAGACCAGGATCCATCCCCGAGATCACAACGAGGAGTGACAGACCAGGATCCATCCCCGAGATCACAACGAGGAGTGACAGACCAGGATCAACCCCAGAGACCACAACGAGGGGTGACAAACCAGGATCAACCCCAGAGACCACAGTGACAAATGACAAACCACGAGCAGGACGAGTCACATCTCATCTGCAAGGTCACGCTGTTGGGACACCCAGTGAGACACAGCCCTGGCAGAGCAGCTGAAGCAAACAGGGCACTGCACCTGACCTGCCACTGTCACGCGTGTTTGACCTGGAGTGTCCCCTCTGTGCACACCTGAGCACACCTGGGCACACCCACAGCCACACCCACAGCCACACCCACGGCCACACCCACGGCCACACCCACGGCCACGCCCAGGGCCACACCCACGGCCACGCCCAGGACCACAGCCACACCCACGGCCACACCCAGGGCCACACCCACGGCCACGCCCAGAACCACAGCCACACGCACTGCCACACCCAGGGCCACACCCAGGGCCACAGCCACACCCACAGCCACGCCCATGACCACAAACACAGCCACACTCACGGCCACACCCACAGCATCCTCTCCTTTCCCTTACACCCATCTCAGCTTTTCCCAGGCTGTTCCAGCCACCCTCATTCCCTGAGAGCGCTGGGGGTGCCCAGGGGAGCCAGCAGGGCAGCAGGGAGGGCTGGGGGCACTGCGGGAAGTGTCACACTGAGGGGGACAGGGGCTGCCTGCCCTGCCCCGTGCTGGAGCAGGGATCTGGGGCTGGAGCTGGAGCTGGAGCTGGCAGGGCCAGCCCCTCCTGGCCCTGTGGCACCTCAGGGACAAAGGAGGGCTCAGGCACCTCTCCAGGGAGGGCTTTGGCAGCTGCTCAGCCTCAAAGCCCTGAAGGTCCCTCTCTCTGCTCTGGATGAGAATGAGCTCTGACTTCTGAAGTGACAGGAGGGCATCTTAACTTCTCCTTCAGCCAGAGCAGCCTGAAATAGCTCACAGTGACTTTGGCTGTCCCCAGGCTCCTCGGGAACGGCAGCACTGCCTCTGCACTGCCACCAGCGGCTCTGCCACTCCCGAGAGCCTCCACAAACCCAGGGAGGGCAGGAGGAGGGAGGGCTCCTCACCCCTGCTCTGTTTGGTTTTTAACTTTGCTGGAGTCCCCCAGAGGCTGCACTGACAAGGTTTGCCAGAGAGCTCCTCCCAAAATCTCCAGCAGACCAAATGAGTTTTATCCTGATCCTTTATAGCATTATGGTATAAAGTCATAACTGTTTTCCTCCCTGCTGGAAGGGATTATTTCCTAATTATGTATTAGGAAGAAATCCTTCCTGTGAGGGTGAGAGGCCCTGGCACAGATTCCCAGATTTGCTGTGGCTGCCCCTGGATCCCAGGCAGTGCCCAAGGCCAGGCTGGAGCAGCCTGGGACAGTGGGAGGTGTCCCTGCCATGGCTGGGGTGGGAATGGATGGGATTTTTGGTCTCTTCCAGCCCAAACTGCTCTGGGGTACGAAATAAAGCCATAAACCCCACTCCAAGCCCTGCAGAGAGGAGCAGCATCTTCCAGCAGAAATGGCAGGACACTGGGGAGGTCATTAGGAGCTACTGCATGGAAACCCCTCTGGAAACACCCTCCCTCCCTCCCATCCCTGCTGTCTCTGCCTCCCAGCAGAACACGAGTCTGTGGTGGAGCTGGAAATGAGCCCAAGATCCACAGAGCCTGTGGGGAATGGTCTCCCAGGGCAGCTCTGGGTGTTTGATGGCTGCAGCCACCCCCAGAGCAGCTCTGGGCCAGCTCCCTACCGGCTGAGGGAAAGGTCCCTTCCCAAAGCCTGAGGCAAAGCAATTGAGGGATTCAAGCATTTAAGAGATTTTCTGCAAAGATTTTCACTTCGACTGACCTTTAAAAGGCCACTTCTGAGGCCTTTGTAGTTAAAGCTGATCAGTGGGGGACACTGATAGCACTTCTTTATTTTTCTTGGGTTTTTATACCCCATGGTTTCCCAAAATGTCCCTTCAAGCTCCCCACTGCTCACAGCTCCTGGGCCTCTCCCAGCCTGGCAGCGAGTGCTTGGCAGCCACAGAGCTGCCAGGGCTGGACATTGCGCGGAGTGAGCTTGGACATTGCTGAGCCTGGACATGCTGACAGGACCCAGCTGCCAGGGCTTCTGGGACATTGCTGAGCTGGGACAGCTGAGCCTGGACATTGGCTGGACATTGCTGAGGCTGGACATTGCTGAGCCCGGACATTGCTGAGCCTCCTGAGCCGACATTGCTGAGCAGGGACATTGCTTGCTGAGCCTGGGGACATTGCTGAGCCTGGGGACATTGCTGAGCTCAGGGACATTGCTGAGTCCAGGGACATTCCTGAGCCCAGGACAGTGCTGAGCCTGGGGACATTGCTGAGCCCGGGGACATTCCTGAGCCCGGGGACATTGCTGAGCTTGGGGACATTGCTGAGTCCAGGGACATTGCTGAGCCTGGGGACATTGCTGAGCCCGGGGACATTGCTGAGCTTGGGGACATTGCTGAGCCCAGGGACAGTGCTGAGCCTGGGGACATTTCTGGGCCCAGGGACATTCCTGAGCCCAGGACATTGCTGAGCCCGGGGACATTGCTGAGCCTGGGGACATTCCTGAGCCTGGGGACATTGCTGAGCTCAGGGACATTGCTGAGCCTGGGGACATTGCTGAGCTTGGGGACATTCCTGAGCCTGGGGACATTTCTGAACCCAGGGACATTCCTGAGCCTGGGGACAGTGCTGAGCCCAGGGACATTGCTGATCCTGGGGACATTGCTGAGCCCAGGGACATTGCTGAGCCCAGGGACATTGCTGAGCCCGGGGACATTGCTGAGCCCGGACATTCCTGACCCGGGGACATTCCTGACCCGGGACCGCCCAGGACAGTGCTGAGCTGGGACATTGCTGAGCAGGGACCAGGGACATTGCTGAGCATTTGCTGGATCTCATTGCTGAGCCTGGGACATGCTGAGCCCGGGACATTTCCTGAGCCGGACAGGGACATTGCTGAGCTTGGGGACATTGCTGAGCCCAGGGACATTGCTGAGCCCAGGGACATTCCTGATCCTGGGGACATTGCTGAGCCCAGGGATATTCCTGAGCCTGGGGACATTGCTGAGCCCGGGGACATTGCTGAGCCCGGGGACATTGCTGAGCCTGGGGACATTGCTGAGCCTGGGGACATTCCTGAGCCCAGGGACAGTCCTGAGCCCAGGGACAGTGCTGAGTCCAGGGACAGTCCTGATCCATTCTTCTATTCACTCTTGGAAAAGTCAATGTTATCCATCTTCTCCATGAGCACCAGGATCGTGCAGATCACCCTCAAACTGCTCAGCACTGTCCGTGTGTGCGTTTACACCTAAATGAAAATTACACCAAAACATATACAACACACACATAAACATCCATATCAATATGCACATTTGTATACAAAACTGAGAGGAAAGATTCCTTCCTTAGAGCCCAACATGCTCCCAAACGAGCTACTCCCATCCTGCTGCTCTGCTCGTGTTGAACCTCTGCTAATGAATTAAGGATTTTATAAGCTGAAAGGACAGGAGTGTTGCCACCAAGTAAATCACCTTATCTTCCCCAGCTGAGAGCACAGACAACAGGTGAGCTGTGGAAAATCATACAAAAGATGTATTGATTTCTTTTTTTTTTAATTCCTTTTCCCACTTTCCCACCTCCCAGCTGGTGCCAAAGAGGAGATAAGAGCTGCCAGGACTTCTGAGGAGATGAGTCACCTTCTTTCAAGCCTCTGGGGCTTGACTTAAAAAAGTCAGCGAAAGAAAAGCCTCAGCCGAGGGAGAACGAGAGTCAGGGGGAGAAAAGGCTCCACAAAGGGGAAACTGGAAGCTCCAGCAAGGAGCTGTGCAAGGGAGATCTGAAATGGCAGCAGAGGCGACGGAGGAGCTCTGTGTGCAGGGGGGTTTAAAGGCTGGCTCTGTCCCAGATCCTGCTCCATCCCAGCCTGGGACATCCCAGATCCTGCTCCATCCCAAGCTGGGACATCCCAGATCCTGCTCCATCCCAGCCTGGGACATCCCAGATCCTGCCCCATCCCAAGCTGGGACATCCCAGATCCTGCTCCATCCTAGGCTGAGATATCCCAGATCCTACTCCATCACAGGTCCTGCTCCATCCCAGGCTCCTGCTCCATCTCAGACTGGGACATCCCCTGGACACCCCATGATCCTGGATTTTGGCAGCCAGGCCTGGCTCAGTCCCCAGGGAGCAGGAGCTGGGTGTTTCCTGCACTGGCTGCAGGTGGGAAATGCTCTGTGGGGACACGGCTGCCCCAGCTGCGGCGTCCCCTGCCTGGCCGTGGGTGTCACAGGTAAAGCAGCAGGGGGACTGAGGAGTGCTGAGTCCTGTCCGGTGGCAGCAGGAGCTGTGCAGTCATTGCAGGGCAGGGAGCTGTGGCAGGGCTGCTGGCAGAGGGCAGGGAAGGACGTTTGTTCCCTTTGTTCCCTTTGCCTTCTCTCTCATGGGCAGGGCTGGGTGGCAGGGCCTGACTCACAGGACCCCGGGAGCCTTTCCCCGTGACAGCCCTGCCAGGGCCCTGGTGACTCACGGGGCCCCTGGGCACCCCGGCTCCCTGCCCTGCTTCTCCCCTGGGGAAGGGCAAGGGGAGGATGCTGCTGCAGCCCCATCCTCACCCTGCGCTCGTGGCCCTTCCAGCAGCCCCAGCACTCTCTGCTGCTTTGCACCATCCTGTGCCAGCTCCTCTCCAGGCTGCGCTCCCCTCCCTCAACGGCTGCCCAAAGCAAGTGCTGGATGTGATCAATCCTGGCTCCACATCATCCCCACCCTGCTGGAGCCCTGGAGGTGCAGCCTCGGCTCCCGCTGTCTGTCCTTGGCATCCCCAGCCCTGCAGCCCCTGGGCTCAGGGCACCCAGCACGGCTTTGCTCGGGATTTCTGCCTCTGTGTGTGTGACTGTGGATGTCCTGACACGGCTCCGAGGTGTGGCACTGCCACCCTTCCCAGGAGCCCCACAACGCTGGGTGGGATCAGCATTCCCAGGTGTTCCAGCATTCCCAGGAGCCCCACAGCCCTGGGTGGGATCAGCATTCCCAGGTGTTCCAGCATTCCCAGGAGCCCCACAGCCCTGGGTGGGATCAGCATTCCCAGGTGTTCCAGCATTCCCAGGTGTTCCAGCATTCCCAGGAGCCCCACAGCCCTGGGTGGGATCAGCATTCCCAGGTGCCTCCATCTCTCCTTGTGCAGGATGTGGCACCAGGGTTTCTCTCCTGAACTCATGGAATATCCTGAGCTGGAAGGGGCCCACAGGGATCCCAGTGCAGCCCCTGCCCTGCACGGACCCCCCAACAATCCCAGAATGTCCCTGAGGCTGCCCAAGCCCTGCTGGGAGCACTGAGCCCCAGAGCCTGCAGCTTTAGGATATCCACTGTAAATTGGGAATGTCTCCCACACAGACATGCCAACCCATCAGGCTGGGGTTTCCTGGGAAATCCAATCCATTTCCAGAGCACGGAATGGAAATCCCTGAACAGAGGGACAGGCAGGGCTGGAGAGCTCAGCTGCTTCAGGGGCTGGTCCCGTCCCCAGGTTCAGATCTAAATAAAATACACTGAAGCAGAGCCTCAATCACACATTTCCTAGCAGTGCTCATTATCACAGCACCAGAGTATGTCACAACCCATTAATTAACTAATCTTCCTGTCCTTTGAGTGCATTATCCCTACTTACAAATGGAGATTTGAGGTTCAGAGAGATTAAAACCCGAAGTTTCCAGGAATGCTGATTGCTCTGCGCTGCACACGATGGGAGTGCTGAGCAAAGCCCCTCAGAGGTGCTGCCTCCTT
Organism: Eopsaltria australis; assembly: GCA_034509425.1. Lineage (NCBI taxonomy): Eukaryota > Metazoa > Chordata > Aves > Passeriformes > Petroicidae > Eopsaltria > Eopsaltria australis. The sequence continues at coordinate 17,160 of JAVTVJ010003375.1, forward strand.
CCCCCTCGGTGATACCAATTATTCCATTTCCATTTCTCCCCTCTTCCATTTCTCTTTCTGATCCTTTTTTTCCATTCACCTCTTTGCCTGCTTTAGCTCTCTCAGACAAACCTCCCCAACACCCCACATGCTCCTGGTCTCTGCGGCCCTGAGGCCTGAACTGGAACAGGGGATGGGGCAGGTCCTGGTGGGGCCAGGTCCAGCAGAGGTCACGGCTGTGACCCGTGGCTGAGCTCTCACTGCTGCTGAGGTGCTGCTCTCTCCTCACACTGACATCCCCCAGTCCTGGATCAGACACCTCCGCTGGCTGTTTAAAATCCTTGGCATTTAAACCATTCCAGGATGTGGAAGGGAGGAGGAGGTGGCAGCTCAGTGTCCGTGCACAGGGGGCAGAAGAGGCAGCACAGGTCAGCCCTGCTGGGCTGGCTCTGAGCCCTGCTCTGAACCCCCTCCCCATCTCCAGCGTCCCCACGGCTGCCCTGGTGCAGCTCCTCAGCAGGGTGGGTGCTGGCAGCCAAAACCTTCATCCCTGCAGACCTCTGGAGAGCTGTCCCCACCTTGGGAAAAGCAGCCTGAGAGATGGCAGTGCCATGTCCCCAGAAATGCCCAGAACACGGGAGTGAACCTGTGCACGTGTGCCTGTTTGTACCGACCCCCTGCCCCACCAAAGGCGAGGGAAATCCCACAGAGGAGCCACACCCTGGGCTGTGAAATGAGCCCCAAGGGCTGCGTGCTGCCCCTGCTACCCACACACCCCTCCCCAGGTGATTTTACATCCCAGGGAGGTGGTGTTATCCAACAGCAATCACCAGCTAAACAGCTTCAATTGCCTATGAAATGGAGAAATTCCCAAATGGGAGTGCAATCTGGGAAGCACTTTCTGATGGATGTTTAATGGGAATATTGACTATCTGGGCTTTTCTGCCTAATCAGTGCAGTGGATTTATGTGAATGTTCATTGTTCAGCCCTCAGTGTCATCAGGCAGCTCTGCTTTGATTATGGTGATTGATTCTGCTCTGCTGCTCTGTCTGTAACAGCTTTGAGCTGATTCAGTTCCCTCGCAGCTCCCTCCCCAAAAAATCAGCTGCGTTTGGGACTTCATAGATTTTTCAGAAGAGCGTGAAGAAAAATCCATCAGGATCATTTTCTCCGAGCTGCTCAGCCTGGCCCCTGAGCTTTGTGCACGGATTCCCACCTCAGATCCAGTAATGGGATCAAAGGAGGATCCCTGCTTTGGAAGCCCAGCCCTGCTGGGAGCAAACCCCCCGGTGCTGGGGAGCCCCACCAGCATCCCCTCCCTGCTGGGAACAGCCCCTGGTCCTGCTCTGATCTGGCTGCCTCCAGCTCCCACTCACTCTCTCCTTACACTCCTGTCTGCAGGGCCAGAAATCCTCTGGCATCGATTTCTGTTCTCCGTGAAGTCTCTCCTTAATCCTCTCTTTGTTAAGCTAAACACACCGAGATCCCGGAGCTTCTCGCAGTAAGCAGGTTTCCAATCCTTTCAGCATTTCCTTGGCTCTTCCCTCAGCCCTTCCCCATCACCTGTTGATCCCAGGCTGGACTCAGCCTTCCTGCAGCTCTGCCAGGAGCAGAGCAGATCCAGCCTCCCTTTCCCACCACAGCACCCATTGTTTGTAAGGCCAAGGATGCCCCAAGCCTTGGCCCCACAAGCTCCCGTTCAGCCACTGGCACTTGTGCAATATCTGCTTCCTGGAAAGGGCTCTGCCATCCTGTAAGCGTGGACAGAGCCCAGGGCTGAGCCCAGACCCTGCTCTGGGGGGTCTGACACCCCCTGTGACAGCTCCTGCTCGGTGCCTCCGCTGCCTCTGCTCCCTCCTCGCACACTGGGGCCAGAGGGAACGGCCTCGAGTTGCACCAGAGGTGGCCTGGGTTGGATATTGGAACAATTCCTTCATGGGAAGGGTGGGCAGGGGCTGGATCAGTGCTGGAATCACCATCCCTGGAGGTGTCCCAAAGCCCGGGCAGGTGGCACCTGGGGACGTGGTCAGGGGTGAGCAGGGTGGGCTCAGGGCTGCGCTTGGGGATCTCAGGGCTGTTTTCCAGTCTTTATGATTCACGTGGTGACAGGACAAGGGGCATGGTTTTAAACTGGAAAGGACTAGATGGGAAAAAAAACTTTTTGTGAGGGTGAGAGGCCCTGGCACAGGGTACCCAGATTTGCTGTGGCTGCCCCTGGATCCCTGGCAGTGCCCAGGGCCAGGCTGGACACTGGGGCTGGGAGCAGCCTGGGACAGTGGGAGGGGTCCCTGCCCATGGCAGGGGTGGCACTGGATGGGCTTTAAGGTCACAAATCATTCCATGACTCCATGATTCTCCATCTGCTGAGCTCTTTAACTGCCTCTCCAGACCCAGAAATGTTTTAAGCTGTGTAAGTGCCTCTAAACTTGAGTCCAGACCTGGACTTCCCTCTCCCATGAGCACCAGCCCAGCAGTGCTCCCACGGCCCCAGAGCAGCTCCTGGTGCTGTGCAGATCCACACTGGGTCCCACAGAAACATCTCCTCATAAAGCTCCGTGTCCAAGCCAGGTGAGGAGCAGCCTCTGCTGAATTCTTCTGTTCCAGTGAGCTGCAGTGCCTGCACAGGATCCTTCTCCCCATGTGACCCTCGTCCCTGTCACCCCTGTCACGCTGGCACAGCCTGCAGGGAGTTAAACTCTTGCCAAAGCTCCTTTCCCTGCCAAGCCTGGCTCTGGCAGGGGTGGCAGTGCTCCCTTTGAGCTGTCACACACCAGATGAGACCCTCGCCTGCAGCCCTGCCAAAGTCCTTGCTTTCCTCAGGGCTCGAGTGCTCTCAGTCCTTGGCACACATTTGGCACCTTCCTGCCTTCCAAGGAATGTGGGCCAGAGTCTCTCCGTGGATGGAGAGGGGAGTGGGGGATTTCTGATGCAGAAATGTCCCTTGTGGGATGGTCCAGCTGAACTGGGAATCTGGGCACCAGGAATGGTTCATGGAATGGGAGGGAAAAGAGCTCTCAGCCTGGGTTTGAACACAGTCACACACAGGGAGAGTCCCCAGGCCTCCAGCCAGAGATCCCTCATGGAATCACGGAATCATGGAACAATGGAACCATGGAACAATGGAATCATGGAACCATGGAACCATGGAACCATGGAACAATGGAATCATGGAACCATGGAACCATGGAACAATGGAATCATGGAATCATGGAACAATGGAACCATGGAACAATGGAATCATGGAACCATGGAACCATGGAACCATGGAACAATGGAATCATGGAACAATGGAACCATGGAACCATGGAACCATGGAACCATGGAACCATGGAACAATGGAATCATGGAACCATGGAACCATGGAATCATGGAACCATGGAACAATGGAACAATGGAATCATGGAATCATGGAATCATGGAACCATGGAATCATGGAACCATGGAACAATGGAATCATGGAATCATGGAATCATGGAATCATGGAACAATGGAACCATGGAATCATGGAATCATGGAACCATGGAATCATGGAACCATGGAACAATGGAACCATGGAATCATGGAATCATGGAACAATGGAACCATGGAACAATGGAACCATGGAACCATGGAACCATGGAATCATGGAACAATGGAACCATGGAATCATGGAACAATGGAACCATGGAATCATGGAACAATGAAACCATGGAACAATGGAACCATGGAATCATGGAACAATGGAATCATGGAACAATGGAACCATGGAATCATGGAATCATGGAATCATGGAACAATGGAATCATGGAACCATGGAACCATGGAACAATGGAATCATGGAATCATGGAATCATGGAATCATGGAACCATGAAATCATGGAATCATGGAACCATGGAACCATGGAATCATGGAACCATGGAACAATGGAATCATGGAACCATGGAATCATGGAATCCTGGAATTCCAGAATGGGTTGCGTTGGGAGGGACCTCAAAGCCCATCCAGGGCCACCCCTGCCATGGGCAGGGACACCTCTCACTGTCCCAGGCTGCTCCAGATCCCATCCAGCCTGGCCCTGGGCACTGCCAGGGCTGGGAAATGTTCTTTATTTCCCAGTCCAGAATCCATGGCAATCCAGCAGAGTACAATGACCAGAATCCATCTTTTTACCACTTAAACATTGGTGCTCTTGTTTTCTTCGCAACTTCAAGAAGCTCCAAGATTTAAAGAAAAATCAGCTCCAAAGTGAGGGCTCACAGGTCAGATTTTGGCACCTGAAACTCAGGAATAGCCTTCAAAGTGCTGCAAACTCCTGTCAGGGACACCAGCACCTTCAGGAGGGATGGGCAGGGCTGGAGAGAAGAGCTCAGGCTGGGCTCATTCAGCCTGGCTCCTTTAGAGGTGGAAATGTCCCTGCCCACGGCAGGGGACAGGGACTGGGTGGTGTCTGGGTTCCAGCCCAGCCATTCCATGGCTCTGTGAGGTCCCTCAGCAGCTGGGGTGGAAGGTGGGCTCAGCAGCACATGGAACCTGTTCCATCTTCCCCTTCCCTGCTCTGACAGGACCGATTTCCCTGCCTGTGCCTGATGAGGACTCCGGCAAATCTTCCCAGGCAGGGAATTTTCCTCTCCTCAGTGACTGGATTTGGGAAAGAGTTAAAAAACATGGCTCTGTCTCAGGCTGCCCATGTGATTTTTTAACAAGTTTTATCAGGCCAGAGATTTCAAAGAGCTCAGTTCCTGTTAGAAACACCAAAAAAAAAGGAGCCAGATTTGTTCCTGACCACGAGGCATCTGGCAAGTCCTGCTGTGACATGAAGAGACAGACCTTCAAAGGGGCTGGTGGAGATCCAGCCCTTCCTCACCCCAGGGCTCCTCTCCCTTCATCCAAGAGGAGAAAGCAGCCTCAGATCACCGAGGTGTTTTGAGGCCAGATTCACAAATATCCCCTGCAATCCTCGTCAGTGGAGCAAGGAAAGGCAGATAAGAGATTTGGCTGGACAGATGGAGAGATTTTCCACTTCTCTGTAACAATCCTCGTGTAGTGATGGCAAAAGGATTTTGTTCTGAGCAGGAAATATGGAAAGAAATGTTTCCCCCAGCATTTTCCTTTGGGCTCTGGGAGAACTTGGCAGCACCAGGACAAAGCCTGTCCTGAGCACAGCATCCAGCCCTCTGTGCTCTCCCATGCCAGCAGTGTCCCTGCATTCCCAGCCCTCTGTGCTCTCCCATGCCAGCAGTGTCCCTGCATTCCCAGCCCTCTGTGCTCTCCCATCCCAGCAGTGTCCCTGCATTCCCAGCCCTTTGGGATCTCCCATCCCAGCAGTGTCCCTGCATTCCCAGCCCTTTGGGATCTCCCATGCCAGCAGTGTCCCTGCATTCCCAGCCCTTTGGGATCTCCCATGCCAGCAGTGTCCCTGCATTCCCAGCCCTTTGGGATCTCCCATGCCAGCAGTGTCCCTGCATTCCCAGCCCTTTGGGATCTCCCATCCCAGCAGTGTCCCTGCATTTCCCATCCCAGCAGTGTCCCTGCATTCCCAGCCCTTCCCAAGAACCATTCACTCCCTCTGCCTTCACCCTGCTGGCACCTGGGCCAGGGAGGTTTCTGGTGTCTCCACAGGGAGACTTTGTGCTCTTGCTGTGGTCCTGGCAGGGTCAGGTCACCTCCAGGGCACGACAGAGGAGCTCTTGGGCACCAGGAGATCATCCCAGAGCGAGCCAGGACTGCTCCTCTCACGGAGTGGATGGCACAGGGACAGGAGCTGCCTCACAAAGCAAAACACTGCCTTGCAAGGCCCCTCCTAAGCTGAGCCTGGGGTTGATGGAAGCGTGTAAGAGTGACCACAACCCACCCTGTTTCAGAGATCTGCCGATGAGCTGTGATTTCACAAGTGAAAAACTCCTTTAATTGATTTTTAAAGAATTGCTGAGGAGCCCAAGGGTTGATGTGTAAACGTGGATTTTGCACCCAGAGCAGGTGCAGATTCCTGTAGTTCAGACCTCCCAGCACTGCCCACTACGAGAGCTTACCTCCAGCAACTTCTAACTCTGCAAAGCTCAAATGAGATAATCCAAAAATTTCCACTCAGGGAGCTTTACCTTGGATTGACCTCATCTGCAGAACCTGAGCAGGGTTAAAGGAGTATCTCCTGCTTTGCCTGGATCCATCCATTTGTGGTGAGGCTTTTGTTGTGGAAATTCTCTCTCTGGTGCTCTGCAACAGGGAGTAAATGGGAAAAGCAGTGTGGGATCAGCTGCCAGAGCTCGCACGAGTGTGCAGTGAGGGGGATGCAGATTGCCCAGCCAGCCTTTCCCAGATTTGTGCTTCCCAGCCTGAACTCTGCTTGTGGCAGGGTGTGTTCAGCTGAGACACACGTGGAAGGCAAAGGCAGGCAGTGCTGTGGTGTTTGTCACCCTCCTGCTGGGCCAGGACTGCTCCTCTCCGGGCTCTGAAGGGCTTCACCTGCTAATGCCACAGCCCAGGACCTGCTCTGGGCAAGTCTGAAACGGCTCCAGCTCCCCTGAGCTCGCAGGGGTCAGAACTGGGGAGCCCCGAGCTGGGCAGGCTGGGATGGGGCTGTGGCAAGGTGGGAGGTGCGTTGGGAACCTGAGCAGAGCAGGGTGGGGTGTCCCTGCTCTGCCCAAGCCCTGCCAGCAGCTGCTGCTGGGAGCTGCGTTTTGTCCCAGTGCTGTCACCTTCTGTCCTTGTGTCACACTGGCACGGGCTGTTCTGAGGCTGTTCTGCCATCCGTGTCTGCCAGGCCCTAAACCCTGCCTGCTTTGGGGCTCCCAGGCTCTCTGCATCCCAAAGTGTGGATCTCAGAGCTGCTGCTGCTTTCCTGCCCCCATTCCCTGTTTTTTGTCTCAGAGCATCTCACTGCTCTGTCACCCAGAGCAGCTGGGGCTGCCCCTGGATCCCTGGCAGTGCCCAAGGCCAGGCTGGACACTGGGGCTGGGAGCAGCCTGGGACAGTGGGAGGTGTCCCTGCCCATGGCACGGGTGACACTGGGTAGTCTTTAACCCTTCCAACCCAAACCATTCTGGGATTCTGGGATTCAGCTTCCAGATCTGCACAGCAGAGCAGCTGCCCACTCTGCTAAACAGGGATAAGAGTTTTGCCAAAGCCTGGTGAATATTTCTCCGAAGCCTTCAGCATCCTGACACTCACACCACCATTATTTATGCTGCAGAGTGGAAAGGCAGGCAGGATTTTAATGGAAACATCCTCTAATCCATCTGCATGAGCATTTCCAGCTCTGCGCTCTTCGGCAGCCCAGCTCTCCCCACCACGGGCAGCCCAGCACTCAGCACCTCCCACGCTGAGGCTGGGAGCCAGAATAACTCTCCCAGATGGCCAAATGCCAGGGAAGAGGGTATTTGTAATGGGAGCAGAGAGGAAAAACTGCTCCTGTCAGAAGCAATCGGGCTGCCCTCCCCATCCCCAGCGCTCCGAGGCTGCAGCAGCCACGCTCAGGTGGGGCTGGGGGGGATGGAGAGGCTGCTGCTGCCCTGCCAGGAGTGAATCCGGCTCCCTCAGCTCCTGGGGAAGGACAGCAGGACACGGCCAGCAGCTGCCAGGGAATCCCTGGGGGCTCTGGAGCAGCTGGGCTGGAGGCACCGTGACCCCGCTGCCCCAGTGCCTCAGGGATGGGATGGGATGGGATGGGAGAGGAAGGGAGGGAAGGGAAGGGAAGGGAAGGAGGGAAGGGAAGGGAAGGGAAGGGAAGGGAAGGGAAGGGAAGGGAAGGGAAGGGAAGGGAAGGGAAGGGAAGGGAAGGGAAGGGAAGGGAAGGGAAAGGAGGTGCTTGGGGTGCAGGGGTGGATTTCCAGCTGGGAATGCCTGCCGTCAGGAGGTGTTTGGTGCAGAAGGATCCAGAGGGTCCAGCCTGTGAGCAGAGCCTCAGGAGGTGTAAGCAGCCATCCCCCCAAGGGACCCGAGTGCCTCTCAGTGAGGTTTAGCCCAAGCCAAGGCCTTCAGAACTCGGCAGAGGAGAGTTCCCTGCCCGTGCTCAGATCCCAGCTCTGCCCAGCACGGGGGAATCTGATCTGCTCTTCCTCGGGTGCCAGAGAGCAGAGTCCCAGAGCCTGCTGAGACAAACAGCAGTTTAAGAAGTGTTGAAACACCCTGAGCCTGAGGAGAAGCAGCACAGGATTCCTGCAGGGGGGAGCTTTCTTTGTCGGAAGAGGATTTGTGTGAGCAGCCAGAGTCAGAAGTCCAGCAGTTCCACTCTGGACCAGCAGTCCTTGTCCTTCAGAGATCTCCCAGTAATAGAGGAGTCACTTAAAATAACATTAGGGCCGTGACAACAGCACCAATTTGCCTGATAAAGCCTTTATCCTGATCTTGATAGGAGCTGACAATCGGTGTCACCCCGAGTTAGCAGCACTGAGCCCAGCCCCAGTCCTGCTGAAAGGACTGAGCTGCAGCTCCTGGAGGGATTTCACTGGCCTGGAAGCTTGTGCAAAACACAGAAACTCTGTTTCCCCAGAGCCTTGCTATTTCAGAGTCCCTGGCAGGAGAATTGGACATTGGGAAGGAATTGTTCCCAATTGTTCAGGGTGGGGAGGCCCTGAAATGGATTTTCCAGAGAAGCTGTGGCTGCTCCTACATCCCTGGCAGTGCCCAAGGATGGAGCTTGGAGCAGCCTGGGATACTGGAAGGTGTCCCTGGCCATGACAGGGCTGGAATTAAATTGTCTTTAGGGTCCTTTCCAACCCAAACCCTCCTGAGATTCTGTGGAAAGGCTGAAAGGAAGCCAGGGGGATGAGCATCCATGGGGATGGGCATCCATGGGGATGGGCATCCATGGGGATGGGCATCCATGGGGATGGGCATCCATGGGGATTTGCATCCATGGGGATGGGCATCCATGGGGCCAGAAAGGGAACCCAGGATCCAGGAGGGTTCCCTGTGCCCGGGAAGCTCTGCAGGTTGCTGTGATGTGGAACACGGCCCTGGTTGTGCTCTCCTCCCACCTCTGCGTGTCTCCCAGCTCTGATAACTGCAGGTATTTACAGCTGCCTGTCCCTTTGGCCGTCCCCTCTCAGCTGCCACCCGTCCCTTTGCAGGCAGACAGCTCAAAGTGGGTCACATTAATCTGAGTGTGGACAAACGAGAGCTGCTCCAAGTGACAGCTCGTGTCATGTGCAATTCACCCCTGTCCCCGGCGCGCCTGGAGCAGAGCCCCGTGCAGGCTGCACACACCGCAGGGGCTCTGCAGGAGCTGCTTTGGTTCCATTTGCTTTTCCTGGCTGTCACTGGAGGTGTGACAGACTGGCAGCTGCACCAGGGCAGGGTGCTGGCTGATCCCACAGGCTGCAGCAGCTGAGTCCCAAAGGCCTCCACCCGTGCAGGGTTCCCAGCCCAAATGAAGCCGGGTGCAGCCAAGGCTGGGGGTGGCTCTCAGAGGGTCCCCTCAGCTCCCCGGGCCAGGGGTGGCCACTGCTCCATAGGGCCCTGGCTTCACTCCTCCCTCCTGCCCGGGGTGTGCCAGAGGTGCCAGGGCAGCTGAGGATGGTGAAACCAGAACGGTTTGGGTGGGAAGGGCAGCCCGGGCTGCTGGGAGGGGCCCCTGCCCACACAGGGCTGGAACTGGCTGGGTTTAAGGTCCCTTCGGACCCAGACCCGTGCGGGCTTTCCTGGATCTGTGACCTTTAAAGATCAGCAGCACCAGGGGGAGGGCAGGGATTGGGGGGCTGAGCCAGACCCCCCAACAGGGAGCCTGTGCCACCTGCCCCAGGGGAGGTGACAGTGGCCACGGCTGCCCCAGGGAGGTGACAGTGGCCACAGCTGCCCCAGGGGAGGTGACAGTGGCCACATCTGCACCAGGGAGGTGACAGTGGCCACCCTGAGTCCCTGCAGGGCTGGGGAAGCCTGGGGGTGACAGCAGCCTTGGCAGGAGGGGTCCCAGGGTGTCCCCATGGGGAAAGAGGCAGCAGAGGCATCTGGGCCAGCCAAGGCTGCTCTGGGACATCGGGGAGGGGACGGGACGGGAGGTGTGTCCCTGTCCCAGCCAAGGCAGGGCTGATCTCTGCACCCCTCACCTCCCCAGGGGGACAGGGGACAGCAAAGCCCCCTCACACTGTCCCCCTGGCAGGAGGAGGAGCAGCACGGTTCCACCACCCTCTCAGACTCCCGTGCTGGTCACCATCCCCACCCTGCTCCGTCCTCGGCTGCAGCATTAACAGCTGGATTTTAATTGTGCAGCTCTCCCACCTCTGCCCAGCCCTGCTCCTTCTCAGGCCACAAAAACACCACCAAGGGCTGATGCTCGCTGGGACATTGTCGGGCATTCCCTGCCCATGGGAAGTGAAAAGGGACCAGCACAGGTTTAATTGTGCACGTGGGCTGGTCCTACATCAAGGCCTGAGTTCTTTTCACAAAGTGAAAGCCTCTGAAGGCTCTGTGGGAGGCACAGGGGCTCAGCAAAGGGACTGAGCAGCTCCGAGCTCACTCCCCAGTTGAGGGGCAGCATCTGGGTTTGCATCCCTGAGTGCTCAGGAAACCTCTCCAGGTCCATTCTGGGTTTGGTGTGAATCCCCCTCAGGCCCTGCAGGTGGCTGCTGTGCAGGACAGGGGTTATTGCTCACCTGGCTTTAGGGCAGCTGGGATTTTGCTCCCCAGGCTTTATGGCAGGTGGGTGAGGGGATTTTGCTCCCCAGGGTTTCTGCCTCTGCCCCGAGCTCCCCTCCTGCTGGCATTGAGGTGTTGCTCTGATTGCAGGAATAATTTATTATCCTCCTCAGAGTGCACAAATGATGCTGCTCCAGTTCCCTGGGTTCTCAGCTGGTGTTAGGAGGTAAAACAGGGGTGCACTTGAGTCCTGGAAAGGTTTTTTCACTAAACAAGGCCCAGGCAGATCCTGTGCTGAGGAAATCAGTGCCAGCAGCAATAACAAAAACACCAGTAACACCCACCATCCTCTCCCAAATCACCAGCTTTAGGTTAAAGTCTTTTTGCCAAGACCCAGAGTGTGTTGCTCATCAGCCTGCTCATATTTGACTTGCTTGAGGCTTCACTTTTCAGCTTTCCTCCGTAATTACAAGAGTTTTCACAAATTAATTACAGAGAGGGAAGGAGAAAAAATAAAAAGGCAATAATGATGTAAGTGCTGGAAGTGGGTGCATCCACTGCTGAAATATTCCTGACAAACTGCTGCCAGCTGAGGGCTCCTCAAGGGTTTGGACAGCTGGGATTTATGTCCAAATGTAAATTTCTGTCCAACACAGATTTTGGATCAGCCCTTTTCTACAGGTGATCTCGTGACAGAGAATGTCCCAAGGAAACAGGAGTGACACAAACCCCTGAATCTGGAAAACTGGCTCCTGTCCCGGCCCTTTCCCTGCTCTCATGTGGGATCCCGAGGGATCCATCCCCGCCCTTGGGTGGTGCCTGGCCCAGAGGGACACACACCCAGCCGGGGCTGCCTCCCACGGTCACCTTCCTCACACTTCTGCAGGTTTGGATCAGCTGTAAGAGAGCTGTGAATCAAAGTGAGAGTGCTGGGGATGGGCCTGAGGCTGTGGAAGGGTCCTGGCAGTGCCCTGGACACTCCAGCACCACAGGGCTGGAATCTGCCAGGATCCTCCTGCAGGCACCTGGAGAGGCAGAGGTGACACGAGCAGGGAGTGCCTTCAGCCCAGGGGAGCAGAGCAGAGCAGAGCAGAGCAGAGCAGCCAGATTCACACACGCTGCCCATCCTGGGACACACCCAGCGACACGGGGACACACAGGGACACACAGGGACAGCAGGGACACGCACAGGGACACGGGGACACACAGGGACACACAGGGACACAGGGACACGCACAGGGACACGGGGACACACACAGGGACACAGGGACACACAGGGACACAGGGACATGGGGACACACACAGGGACACGGGGACATGCACAGAGACACACACAGGGACACGGGGACACACAGGGACACACAGGGACACTGGGACACAGGGATACACAGGGACACTGGGACACACAGGGACACAGGGACATGGGGACACACACAGGGACACGGGGACACACAGGGACACAGGGACACACACAGGGACACAGGGATATGGGGACACACACAGGGACACAGGGACATGGGGACACACACAGGGACACGGGGACATGCACAGAGACACACACAGGGACACGGGGACACAGGGACATGCACAGTGACACACAGACACACACAGGGACACAGGGACACAAGGACATGCACAGGGACACACACAGGGACACAGGGACACACAGAGGGACACTGGGACACACAGAGGGACACTGGGACACGCACAGGGACACACACAGACACACAGACACACACAGGGACACACACAGGGACACACACAGGGCCAGCCCCAGCTCCTCCGTGTCTCCCTCTCACTGAAGATGTTTTCCAAGCTTTGCAGGGCCGGAGGGAAGAGCCCAGGGCAGGGAGGGCTGTGCACCCCCAGGGATTGCAGATCAAACACTTCTCAGAGGGCTGGGAGTGCTGGGCTGGCACCCAGGGAGGAGGAGGAGGATGGAGGGTGGGCTGCAGAGCCGCCCCTGCTCCTGGGCAACGCTCTGCTCCAGGTCATGTTCTCTTTGGGTAATTGCATGCAAAAATCTGGGTTTAAGGCACTCAGCAACCAAATTAACCCCAAATGATAGAGCCACACCTTTCTCTGGGGAGTCTCAGTGTGAGAATGCCAGAGCAGACCCTCCCAGCACTGGGGTTATTCACAGCACAGCTGCTCCTCTGACCTGGCACACTCCCCAGCCCCAGCCCTCTGATGGACACCTGGGATGATTCCCCAGCCCTCTGATGGACTCCTGGGATGATTCCCCAGCCCTCTGATGGACACCTGGGATGATTCCCCAGCCCTCTGATGGACACCTGGGATGATTCCCCAGCCCTCTGATGGACACCTGGGATGATTCCCCAGCCCTCTGATGGACTCCTGGGATGATTCCCCAGCCCTCTGATGGACTCCTGGGATGATCTGCGTGAGCATGGCCCACATCAAAGGCATTCACAGCCCTGGGCTGACCTCAGCTTGTGCCAACAGGTGGGAAACGTTCCCAAGGAAGGGGTGGTGCCCAAGGGATCCAGGAGCTCTCCCTGGGACAGTCAGTGACCCCCAAGGAAGCACCAAGGTGAGAAGGGGCCACAGGAGAACCAGAGCTGTCAGAACATCCTGCAGACACAGGGAGACCCCGGGGATGTGCGGACAAGGACAGGAGCAATCCCTGAGCAGGAGGATTTAGACGGGCAGAGGTGTTCAAACAGGATGTGGGGATTAAATGCTTTATCCAGAGGGTGGGGAGGGGCTGGGCTGGAATTCCCAGATTTGCTGTGGCTGCCCCTGGATCCCTGGCAGTGCCCAAGGATGTCCAGGCTGGACATAGGGGCTTGGAGCAGCCTGGAACAGTGGGAGGTGTCCCTGCCATGGCAGAGGTGGCACTGGGTGGGATTTAGGGTCCCTCCCCACCCAAACCATCCCAGGATCCCATAACGCTGCCCAAGGGATCACCAGCACTGAGGCTCACCTGTGGTGATGGTGGTGCTGATGATGATGTGATGATGGTGATGAAGATGGTGATGATGGTGTGATGATGACGATGATGATGATGACAATGATGTGATGACAATGATGTGATGACAATGATGATGATGATGATGATGATGGTGATGGTGATGATGATGATGATGATGGTGATGGTGATGATGAAGACGGTGTGAGGTTTGGGTGCCAAGGGGGTTTTTCCAGGACAGGCTCAGCTGTCCCTCAGGAGTGCAGCAGCAGGGTCCCAGGGTCCCAGGGTCACAGGGCCACAGGGTCACAGGCTCCCAGGGTCACAGGGCCACAGGCTCCCAGGGTCACAGGGTCACAGGGTCCCAGGGTCACAGGGTCCCAGGGTCACAGGGTCCCAGGGTCACAGGCTCCCAGGGTCCCAGGGCTACAGGGTCCCAGGGTCACAGGGCCACAGGCTCCCAGGGTCCCAGGGCTACAGGGTCCCAGTCACAGGGCCACAGGCTCCCAGGGTCCCGGCTACAGGGTCCCAGGGTCACAGGGCCACAGGCTCCAGGGTCCGGCGGGCTACAGGGTCCCAGGTCACAGGGCACAGCTCCAGGGTCCCAGGGCTACAGGGTCCCAGGGTCACAGGGTCCCAGGGTCCCAGGGTCCCAGGGTCCCAGGGCCACAGGGTCCCAGGGTCACAGGGCCACAGGCTCCCAGGGTCACAGGGTCACAGGGCTACAGGGCCACAGGCTCCCAGGGTCCCAGGGCTACAGGGTCACAGGGCCACAGGCTCCCAGGGTCCCAGGGCCACAGGGTCCCAGGGTCCCAGGGTCCCAGGGCCACAGGCTCCCAGGGTCCCAGGGCCACAGGGTCACAGGGCCACAGGGTCCCAGGGTCACAGGGCCACAGGGTCACAGGCTCCCAGGGTCACAGAGTCCCAGTGCCTGGGCCGTGCTCCTGTGCTGCTGTCCCTGGGAGTGAGAACAGAGCCAGGGGTGGCTGGGAACGGGCAGTGACCCCAGGGTCAGGTGTCCTGGCAGGTCAGGTTATGGAGAGCACGGCCAGGGGTGGCTGGGGCACACAGTGACACCCTCACTCAGTGCAGAGCTGTGGCACCACGTGTCACCCTGTCACACAGAGACACAGCAAAGTCCCGAGGGCAGATGCCAGGGCAGGACAGGAACCAAAGCAGAAATTCCAGCCAGCTGCTCTTGCCCTGGGAGGGGCAGGCAGCAGTGGCTCAGTCACCAGGGCTGTGCTGGGTGTCCAGGATGCAGAAATCACTACCACAGGTGACAGTCACTCCACTGCAGGTGACAGTCACCCACCATAGGTGACAGTCACTCCAGTGCCCAGCCCTGGTGTCTCACAGGCCATCCCACATCATTCCCTGTGGGAATTGTAGGGATCTGGCAAAATGAGTGGAACCCCAAAGGCTGGGAATGGTTTCCCTCCCTCCCCCAGGGGTGAGAGCCATGCTGGACTCCGGCCTGTCCCCACTCACCTGGCAGTGGCCACCACTGCTGGTCACAGGGGATCCTGGCACTGGTCGTGTCCTGCTCCTTGCCTTGAGCCCAGAGCAGCCCCAGGCAGATCCTTCCAATCCTTCTTGGCTTTTAGGCCAAGAAAAAACAAACCCCAGCTGTCCCTGCCCTTGCAATGGGATGATCCTTAAGGCCTCTCCCAACCCAAACCACTCTGGGGTTCTGTGGTTTTCAGAGACCATTCCCAGCCTCCCTGCTCTCAGTGCTCTTCTCATGAACAGTTTGGACACCTCCAGAGAGCTTTTAAATGCAATTTATTTTCCCTTCAGATGAAGGCAGGATTGAATATTGGAAGGAGAGGAGAAGGTTGGGAAGGAGCAAGGGGCGCATCCCGAACAAATCCCCGCTGGCTCTGGCTGTTATGTGCAATTGGGCTGCATCTGTCACATCTGATTAGATTGTGTTGTCCTTTTTTATCTCCCTGATCTATGCTATGATTCTTCTGGTTTTATGTGACATTTCCTTGGCAATAGAACTGCTTGCATTAGATATTCAGAGTGTTTCCCTCACCATAAAACACCCAAATTGCAAAGGGTATTTATTTGCACAGTTATGTTTTGCTTTGTCTTTTTTGTTTATTTTTAATGTTGCTTTTTTTATGATATTTTCTGTGTGCTGGTGCTGCTTGTAAAGAGGGTCCATGTGGCTTTTTGCATGAAAAAATATCAGTGAGTTAAATTTGGAGCTACCGAGTTGTACTTGGGCAAGGACAGACCTGGACTTTGGTGTTCCAGGAGCTGTGTCCCTTCTCCTGGCCTGGTGTCGGGGCTCAGTAAATCCGTGGAGTCTTTGCAGGGAGCCATGGAATGCTTTGGCTTTGAAGGGGCCTTCAAGATCACCATGGGCAGGGACACCTTCCCTTAGACCAGCCTGGCCTTGGACACTGCCAGGGTCCAGCCTGGCCTTGGACACTGCCAGGTGTGTCCAGCCTGGCCTTGGACACTGCCAGGGTCCAGTCTGGCCTTGGACACTGCCAGGGTCCAGCCTGGCCTTGGACACTGCCAGGTGTGTCCAGCCTGGCCTTGGACACTGCCAGGGTCCAGTCTGGCCTTGGACACTGCCAGGTGTGTCCAGCCTGGCCTTGGACACTGCCAGGTGTGTCCAGCCTGGCCTTGGACACTGCCAGGGTCCAGCCTGGCCTTGGACACTGCCAGGGTCCAGCCTGGCCTTGGACACTGCCAGGGTCCAGCCTGGCCTTGGACACTGCCAGGTGTGTCCAGCCTGGCCTTGGACACTGCCAGGGTCCAGCCTGGCCTTGGACACTGCCAGGTGTGTCCAGCCTGGCCTTGGACACTGCCAGGGTCCAGCCTGGCAGCCTGTGCCAGGGCCTTTTAGATCAAAATGTTCAGGGGAGGCAAAAATCTGAGCCAAAATGAGCATTATCCAGGCCTGACTTTGCTGAGTGCTGATCTCCAGGACATTCCATGGCTCCACACAGTAACTTTTACGTGGACATCTCCCAGCAGCACAGGCTCAGTCACCTCCCCCTGCTCTCCAGGTCCCCCTGGAATGTCAGGGAAAGCCCTCCCATCCCATTAAACACTTTGGCTGAGTTAAACTCGGCTCACAAATGACCAGGGAGGGTTTTGTCCCTGCCAAAGGCAGAGGGCTGGGAGTGGATGATTTTGGGGTCCTTCCACCCCAAACCCCTCTGGGATTCCGTGTGGCTTCTGGGGTTGCTGCTGAGCTCCCCATCCCTGCAGAGAGCAGGAGCCCTCGGGGTCAGGACTCTCTGGGTGAATCCCGTCCCCACCCCGTGGCCCAGGACAGCCCAGCTCAAGGGCTGCTGAGCATCAGGGAGGGGAGGGTGGCAGGAGGATGGTGGGACAATGTCCCACTGTCCCTCTCTCCCACACCCCCAGCCCCCAGGGCCAGACTCTGCCCTGTGGGTCACACTGGCATTCCCCTCCACGACCCCGTCCCACCAAACCCGCTCACATCCCTGTGCCAGCAGAATCTTTCCCCATTTCCACCCAGGATCAGCGGGGCTGAAAGAATTCTATTAAACACCAACTTTGTGCCTGTGCGTGCATGTGCTCAGGAGATAAATCCAATCCCTGGGACCGAGTGTCTAATGAACTCCTTTCTGGAGTCTGCTGATTATCCCCACGGAGGTGAATCCGTGCTGATGAATTAGCAATGGGCTGGCAGAGCAGCCCTGGGTCCCGGCTGCCCAGGCAATTTTCCTGCCGAGGTAACGAGTGCTTGCCAAGCCAAATATCCACCAGCCTTATCTTTGTCTCTTTGTTCACAAGAAAACAATTCCCAGCTTCCCCACCAGGCCTGGCCAGGGATGGGGAACGGCCGAGAGGCTGAGCTGGTCTGGGACTGGGAGAGAGAGGCTGGGGGAGGATCTGCACCTGAGCTCCGACACAGCTCGTGCTGAACAAACCCCAACAGAGACGGGCAGAGCAGCTCCCGCACGGCTCGGGGACATCCCTGTCCCTCCCGTGTCCCAGGACACCTGGGACCTGCAGCTCAGAGGTGTCACCTTGGACCAGGAGCTCAGAGGTGTCACCTGGGCTTTGGATACTCTGCCAGGGAAATGACAACAGCCAGGGGTGTTGGTGGCCCTGTAGCACCACAGGGGAGCCACAGACCAGGATTGACACGGGACAAACCTCTGGGACCAGGGCAGGAACCTTCCCTGAGAATAAAGGGCTGAGCCCTGCATGGCTCTGATTGCTCAGGGACACTGGGACTGGGGGAACACCCACAGCCAGCCCCGAGGGGACAGGGACAGCAGGGACCAGGGACAGCAGGGACAGGGACAGCAGGGACAGGGGCAGCAGGGGCAGCAGGGACAGGGACAGCAGGGACCAGGGACAGCAGGGACAGGGACAGCAGGGACAGGGGCAGCAGGGACAGGGACAGCAGGGGCAGCAGGGACAGCAGGGACAGGGCCAGCAGGGGCAGCAGGGACAGGGCCAGCAGGGACAGCAGGGGCAGGCTGCTGGGAAGGAGCTGCAGATGAATTTGGCAGTGCCCCACACCCTGTAAAGTCATGGAAGGGCAGGCAAAGGCCGTGGCTGCCCAGGTCCTGCTCCCACACAGGAAAATGGATTTCCTGCCCCAGGATTGAACACCCCCCACTGCAGCTCCTGGGATGAGCAAGGCCAGGGAAATTCAAACCCTTCCCTTTGGAAGGGCCCTTCCTGAGCCCTGTCTGGCTCTGAGCTCGCTGCCCTGGGCTGCTCAGTGGACGTTGTGGGTGAGTTAGTGAAATGATATTTTACAGACAGGATTTTTTTTCCACTTAACAAATTCTTTGCCTTTGTATGGTCCTAAGTCAAGGCTGAATCCATAAAGACTCTTCCTGCCTTTCCAGAGGATGTTTAAAGCTTTCCAAGCTGCATCCCCCTAAATCTGACTGCTGTCACTGCTGGAAGGGGCTGTGCCAGGGGTGAGCACCTGGGCCTGTCCCCAGCCAAGGGTCCCTGGCTGGTGATGAGAACGGGCTGTGGCTCAGATCCCGAGTGCCAGATCCCCCCTGGCATCTCCCCAGCCTGGTTCTGCTGGACTGGAGCCAGAGAGAGCTCCCTAAAACAGGAGGGCAAATGGGCAGACAAAGGATGGAGCGCAGGCTGTGGGGCCGAGCTGTGGGAATGCTCCAGGATCCATTTCCCTGTTGTGGCTCTCCCTGGGCTGGCTGTGGGGAAGGAGCAGAGCTCCAGGATGCCCCAGCCCAGCCAGGGGATGCAGCATTCCCTGCTAGCCCGTGGCTGGGCCAGCATTTGCATTTAGATGGGAACAGTTATGAACTCAAACTGCTTTTGTCACCACAGCTGCTGCTCACAGCTGCTCCTTGATGGGAAAAGGTCCCTTCTGGTGGTCACACATCAGGGCCCTGCAGTCCTTGGGTGTCTTCCCCCCTTCAGCCCAACAAAAGCGTGGGCTGGAGGTGCCAGACAGCACAAAACTCCCCTGTGGAATTTCCCTTTCCCCACTCCAGTCTCAGCTCTGGCAGAGGGGTGGGAGGGGGAGGCTCTGCCCCAGCCCCTGCCCAGGAGCATTTCTGTGTGAGGGGGCTCCAGGCAGGGGCTGAACATGACCCAGGGCAGGGCAGTGCTGTACATTGGCCATAACAGGGGCACAACTTCCATGGTCCACAGGCACAGAATGGTTTGGAACCCTAAAGACAAGTTAATACCACCCCCTGCCATGGCAGGAACACCTCCCACTGTCCCAGGCTGCTCCCAGCCCCAGTGTCCAGCCTGGCCTTGGGCACTGCCAGGGATCCAGGGGCAGCCACAGCTTCTCTGGGCACTCTGTGCCAGGGCCTGCCCACCCTGCCAGGGAACAATTCCTGCTCCAAATCCCATCCATCCCTGCAGTCGAAGCCATTCCTGCCCCTCCAGGCCCCTGTCCCAAGCCTCTCTCCAGGGTTCTTGTGCCAGTCCTGGTCAACCCCCCCTGGCCCCTCTCCATGCAGGGCCCCTTCACCTCAGACACCCCTGGACACCCCAAATTCCACACACACCTGCCAGGAAATGAGCAAGCCCTTAATGAACACACCCTGGAGCCTGGGGAGAGATCCAGCTGGGCCTGAGTGTGCTCCTGAGGGAGCAGAACTGCCCAAATCCCGTGGAATGCAGAACTCCCCAAATCCCATGGAATGCAGAACTCCCCAAATCCCTTGGGGTGCAGAACTTCCCAAATCCCTCGGGCTGCAGAACTGCCCAAATCCCATGAAATGCAGAACTCCCCAAATCCCATGGAATGCAGAACTCCCCAAATCCCTTGGGGTGCAGAACTTCCCAAATCCCTCGGGCTGCAGAACTGCCCAAATCCCATGAAATGCAGAACTCCCCAAATCCCATGGAATGCAGAACTCCCCAAATCCCTTGGGGTGCAGAACTTCCCAAATCCCTCGGGCTGCAGAACTGCCCAAATCCCATGGAATGCAGAACTGCCCAAATCCCTTGGGCCGCTCCCAGCACATTCCAGCACGAGCTCCGTGCCTTGCTCCAGGAGGTGCCTGCAGGGACAGAGGTGCCCGGGGTGTGGATCCGGAGCTGAGTCTCTCCTGGAGCGCTGCTGACAGGAAAGAAAATGAAATGATCAGATTAAAAACATTGTGTGTGATCAGGGAATTGTTTGGGTTGGAAAAGTGCTCGAAGATCGAGAGCAGCCCTTCACTGCCAGGACACAGCAGCACCAACGGCCTGTGTGCAGCACCCTGCGGTGACACTGCTGACATCATGGGTGACATCGTGACATGGGTGACATCGTGACATGGGTGACATGGGTGACATCGTGACATGGGTGACATGGGTGACATGGGTGACATAGGTGACATTGTGACATGGGTGACATCGTGACATGGGTGACATCGTGACATGGGTGACATCGTGACATGGGTAACACTGGTGACATCGTGACATTGGTGACATGGGTGACATTGGTGACATTGGTGACATGGGTGACATGGTGACATAGGTGACATTGTGACATGGGTGACATGGGTGACATCGTGACATGGGTGACACTGGTGACATTGTGACATTGGTGACATTGTGACATTGGTGACATGGGTGACATTGGTGACATTGGTGACATGGGTGACATGGTGACATAGGTGACATTGTGACATGGGTGACATGGGTGACATCGTGACATGGGTGACACTGGTGACATTGTGACATAGGTGACATAGGTGACATGGGTGACATTGGTGACATAGGTGACATTGTGACATGGGTGACACTGGTGACATTGTGACATTGGTGACATTGTGACATGGGTGACATTGGTGACATTGTGACATTGGTGACATTGTGACATTGGTGACACTGGTGACATTGGTGACATAGGTGACATGGGTGACATGGTGACATTGGTGACACTGGTGACATTGGTGACATTGGTGACATTGTGACATGGGTGACACTGGTGACATCGTGACATTGGTGACATGGGTGACATGGTGACATTGGTGACACTGGTGACATTGGTGACATAGGTGACATTGTGACATGGGTGACATTGGTGACATTGTGACATTGGTGACACTGGTGACATTGTGACATTGGTGACATTGTGACATTGGTGACACTGGTGACATGGGTGACATTGGTGACATTGTGACATTGGTGACATTGGTGACATTGTGACATTGGTGACATTGTGACATGGGTGACATTGGTGACATTGTGACATTGGTGACATTGGTGACATTGGTGACATTGTGACATTGGTGACATTGGTGACATGGGTGACATTGTGACATTGTGACATGGGTGACATTGGTGACATTGTGACATGGGTGACATTGGTGACATTGTGACATTGGTGACATTGTGACATTGGTGACACTGGTGACATTGGTGACATAGGTGACATGGGTGACATGGTGACATTGGTGACACTGGTGACATTGGTGACATTGGTGACATTGTGACAT